>CAEFZX010014351.1:0-104971 GCA_903066825.1 Alfaro cultratus | reverse complement strand
TATAGTTGTAAAAAATCAGAATATATATATATATATATATATATATATATATATATATATATATATATATATATATATATATATACTGTATATAATGTAATCTGCCGCCCAACAAACCTTTTTGTTTTCTTCTTCTACATCAGCTAAGTTCCTGCGGAGGAGTTCTGCCTCATCCTCCACCAGCTGCAGCTGCTGCCTTAGTTCAGACAAAGCCTCGCCTTGCTCCCTGCTATGCTGCCCACCGCTGCCAGTGCCATTCCCTCCTGCTGCTGCCAGACTGAAAAATACAGGTAAATATAAGTTTAGGTTTGCTGGCTTTATATAAAAAATAATAATAATCAAAAGGACAAACTTTCAAATATCAAATAAAATTCTTCACTTTTCAAATTCCCATCACATTTGAACATCTAAAGTGTTGATTGAAATGAGGGTACCTGTCCTCTCTCATGTCATCCAGTTCAGCCTTCAGTCCTCTGTTCTCCACCTCCAGCTCCACAATCTTCCTCCCCAGGATGTTTGCCTCTTCCTCCACCAGGCGTAAGCGGAGCTTCAGCTCGGACTCCCGGGTGGTGGGAGGCCCCCCGGCCTCGCCTTTAGGCAGCGGGCTGTCCACGTCCCCGTAGAAGGAGCGGTACTTCTGCAGCTCCTGCTCCAGACGATCCTTCTCTTTGTCGATCTTCGCCATCTTTTTTCTCATTAAGACGGCTTCCTCCTTGATGAAGGCTAGCTGGCACCTCAGGTCCTCATTTTCTTCCTGCGAAAAGGTAATGTTGCTTTTTACTTGCTCTGGCTTCTATGACTTATTTATGTCTTAAGCACCTATAATTTTCATTACAGTAGATTCAACGTGATGTTATGGGATTATTTTCTGCAGCAGAGACAGGGGGTTTTCAGAAAGATGGATGGAAAAGGCATAGGAAAGAGTTACAGGTTCACTTTACAGGAGGACAACCCCAAACACTTGGTGGTTCTAGAAAAAGTTGACTCAGGGTCAAAATACAAATGCACAGCACGCTTGATTTTATTTGGAAAAAGCTTTTAAAAATAATGCTTCCTTCTTCTTCTTGCGTAATAATTACACTGTGCTGTTTTGTTGGTCACATTAAATGTGAATACAACAGATTCAATGGAACAAAATGTGAAACACCTTATGGGGGATTACTAATTGTCTGGGAATTGTGCAATTTGTGCAATTTACTACTTAAAATACCCAGGGAGGTTTAGTACTCAGTGGTTGAGTAAACGCAAGACTTGACTCACCTCAACGGGCGTCTGTGGCATCTTTTTCTCAGTTCTCTGCACGTCTTTACTTCCTTTTCTTTTCAGGGAGAGCTACACAGAAGCAATGGCAATTATATAATATTGTTTTCAAACTGAAAGAGGTGATTTAATCCACATTTTTACAATACCAAGTTTATTTACAGAATAAAAACCCTCTCCCTAATTAATATCTCCTATCACTGCGCAAAAATGTTAAAATATAAATCAGGCTGCTCAGATTTTATTTTCTCTTTCTGGAGCACACAATCAAAAACATCCTTAAGAACAATTTACGGCTTCAGACATGTGTTACAAGTGAAAGGCGTTCTTCTGGAAAAGAAAAATGCACAAACAAGCAGGCGATTCTACTTAAGTTTGACGTATTTTATGCCTTTTTGGTTTTGTGTTTTACTGAAAATCCTTGAAAACATAATTCGGTCCCATAAACCAGTGAAAGGTTGTGTTTCACCCTTAAAAAGAATTTAAAAAAGCATGTAGAGTTTTGCCTTTGTTCAACTTTATTAAACAAAATCCATGATTCGAGTGTACAGTGTATGTAGTTTTCTCTTCACAGTACAAAATCACGTCATGAACTTTCTACTCCCATCATGCATTTTGTCGCTCTTAAGAAAGGACTATTTCCACAGAAATCTATGAAATAATTTTGAAAAATTTAATAGTTTTAGTACATATTTAGCCATAAATATGTACTGTATGTATTTGTAAATAGTACATATTCATATTTACTGTAAACCATTCATTCTAAATGAATGGTTCAACCAAATGCTAAATGAAATAAATCCTTGACCAATAAAATCAACATACCTATTCCTAACATAGTTTCAGGGTTGCTTATTACAGTATGAAACATTTCTTTCTAGCCACCTTCACTGCATCCTGCCTTGTCACTTTTGTGTATCATACTTGAAATTGCACCCTTTATCTGCTTTTTTTACTGTTACACACTGTATTTCCTCATTCCCGCTCCATTGCCATCCAAATCGATTTTGATCAAGTTTAATTTTCCTCCACGTCACCGACCGACCCACTGAAGTAGAAAAACGAACAGGCGCGTCGCCTTGACTTTCTCTCTCACCTCTTTGGCTTTCTCCAGCTCATTTTGCAGGGCCTGTTTGGTGACCTCCACTTCTATCAGCTGCTGCCTCAGCTTCTCGTTCTCCTCCTCCGTCCTTGTCCTCTTCTCCTCGACATTCTCCAGTTCGTGGTGCAGGCGCACTGACACATCCTTTGCCACCTGCAGGAAGAGGCCAAGCAGGGCGAAAACACATCGCCTTGTGAATGTATTCGTAAACGCCAGGCTAAAGGTCGTTTATTTAAGTCCGGTGGTGTGTGACAGCAGGGAATCAATAAAACATGCAGGACAGTGGGCCCTGATGACCACGGTCGATAGCCCTGGTTTAGGACTCTGCTTCAATACATCTAAGTCCAAAATGTTAATGTAGCCAGAAGTGACTCAACAAAGACGCTAAATACAAAACATGTGATTCTTTGCAAGGTTTAATTTGTAACAAATTATGAAAATCAGTCCGCAATCTTTACAATAACGCACTGTTTTGTGTTGATCTGTCACAATAAAAAGGTGTAACTTAGCAAAAATATGAATAAAATGTATAAGTTTAAGGGCAAAAAGCTGTTTTTCATACATAAGGGCAGATTACAGGCACCACGGACTTACCTTGAGGTCTTGCTCCAGACTTCTGAGGAGCTCTCCATCCACTTGGCCGCCTTCATTAAACCTCAGCCTCTTCCTCTCGGCCTTCTTCAGCCGGTATTGGAGGATGCGACAGTTTTTGTTGGCCCTCTCCAACTCTCTGCGCATGTCCTGCAGCTGACAGGCGTCCTCTTCATAGAAAGTGTCCCGCATCTCATCCATCTCTGCCCGCATCTCCTCAATCTCAGTCTAGAAAACAGCGAACCAATGCTTTATTAGATCATTACATCCAGCAAATAAAAATGACAAGGCACCGCACATATAGAAAATAAGCCAAAATAAGCGCGGTGATGCCCATGCAGCATGCATGCAAATACAACAGGTGTAGCTGATGCTGCGGCTCGTGTGTGGGTGTGTGCGTGCATCTTTAGCTATATGTACCTTTAAATCTTCATTTTCGTCCTCCAGCCTCTCGATTTCTTCTTGCAGCTTCTCGTCGGGCTGTGCAGCCGGCTGTGGAGCGGCGGGCTCTGGGGACAGCTCCGGCTCAGGCTCCGACGCCGGCGGAGATGCGGACTTCGCCTGCATCTTGGCTCCTTTCTTCCCCAGGCTTTTATTCAAGTGAAACTGTATCAGTTCGGACTGCAAGCATCCCTCCTTCCAGAAACCGGGTCCGCATCCCACAGTGCTTTTAGAGCTCTTCTTATTGCTGCTGCTGCTGCCGCCTCCAGCTGAGGCGGACTCTGCGCCTCTCGGGTTTTTGCTCCTCAGTTTCGGGGACTTGGACGCGCACGGCTGGTCGGAGACAACGCGGCTCGAATCGGCTCTGGAGGGCGAGGAGGCGTCGCCGGCGGCTGTGGGGCGGGCGGAGTCTTCGGTAGCCTGCGCCGCCGCGGGCCTGCTCGGCGTCGGGCTTTCAGCACCAACAGTCTGGACAGCGGCCGCGCCTCTGCTGGGAGGAGCGCTTCCGGCCTGCCGCTCCCTGCCTGTGGAAACGGGAGAATGACCTCGACTACCTCTCCCTCCTCCTCCTGCTCCTCCTCCTGCTCCTGCTCCACCTGCTGCCGCTTGCTTTGGCGTGACGGGCTTAGCTGAGCCGCTGCCCTTCTGCGCAGTTTTAGATCCAGTTTCCTTGACACCGGCCGGAGACGACGAACGCGCCTGCTTCCGGCTGCTATTGTCTGTCTGCCGAAAGGAGTCGGCAGAGGATGGGTTCATCATGGTGTCAGAGGATCAGTTCATTCTCAGGAGGATCCACCCTCTCCAGAGGGATCGCTCTACAGGTCCACCAATGTCTCCCAAGTTTCTTTGTCTTGCCCTGTGGAAAACAATGAATTAGGGAAAGAAGAAGAAGAATGGTTCCCCATGAACCCAATCGAAGGTAATAAGGTTAGGCTCTTGTCAGTGGAAAGTTGCCAGCAAAAGACTACAATGTGATCACCAATGATTATGCAGTCAGCCAGCCCTTTTGGGTCCCCGTTTGATTCCTGCCTTTTGTGTGAGATCAGCTGCAGCTCGACGCTGGACAAGAAGCACCAACTCATCAGAGAGGAGCTGCTTCCTGTCAGCCATCATTTTATCCGCCACATCCTACATGCCGGATGACTCAGTAAGCCGACTGGAACGGATGGAGGAGCAGATAAGCAGAAGTGTCTAAGGCCACTTGATGGGAAAACAAATATCTTTTTTTGTTTTCAGTCTATTTCATTGCCAACATGGTTTATTTAGTTTTTGTGTGGTGGGGGGTTTAAAACTCTAATAATGAAGCGCTTCTATTTCATCCATTGATTCAGCGCTGATCAACCGAGCGACATTAAATGAGTCTGAATAAAGAGACAGAGCAACTCCGGTCCACATCCTAGGAGAAACAACAGCAAACCAGCCACGTTTCCGGCCTGACAGCAGCTACAGAAAACAATATGGACAACAGTCCAACGTTGTCCTTCATCCCGGTTACTGCTGCCTAATTCATACAAAACCTGTGTGTGTTTTCTTCGATTTTCTTTTTCTTTTTCTTTTTTTAAAGAAAAAACAAAGAAACAAAACCTTTAATTCTGAAAATGATCATCCCGGAATCAATTTCTTACCTTTTCTGTTCTGCTTTATCGAATCTCGGGCAGATAGTGGTGATGGAGAGGAAAGAGGAGATGCTGACTGGAGCGCCTCCCGAGCTCCAGCCAACCTGTTCCAATATTCATGACATTACGTCACCGCGGCCGGGGATGGAGGCGCAGGCGGCCGGCTGCTCTCATTGGGAGGAGAGACGGGACATTACGGGTCCTGCTGTCCTCCATGTCTGTCCCGTCCTGATTGGACGCGGGCGTTCACTGCTCCAAACCGGGGGACTGTTACTGTGAGATGCGCACTGACGTTGAATACATGGAGCTCTGACATTTTCCCAACTGCAGGACTTTTAGCTTAATGAGGTTCTGTGTGGAAGCTGGAGAGGGGAAAGGCCACCCTGGTGAAAAATTACTGTACAAAGTATGTTAAATTTTAGCATACTTGAGCAAACTTTAAGTCAGACTAATCATGAGTATACTGTACTTAAAGTTCACATAGGATTAGTTAACTTAAAGTGTGACATTTTGGAATAACTAATTTTGTGCTTAGTGTACTTTAATAGTATTAAAATTGTATTAAAGTACAATTTAAAGTGTATTAAGCTTCAATGTACTTTTTTTGGACAACTTAAGTTGAATTTAGTGTACTTTAAGTATATTGCTTTTTATGTAATAAAGACATGCTTGATTAGTACATTTTGAGTGTACTATTTTTGTGATTGAATTACATTTAAAACATACTTAGAATGTATTTTAAGTATATTGGCATTACATATTTTATATATTAGTAGTGTGATTACCAAAGAGTCAACAATATAGACAAAGGAATAAAGCCTTGTTTAGTGTTGCTACACGCAGCAAACGTCATGAAAACAAGAAGCTGTATTGCGTTTGGAAACAGACCAGAGTCCTTCACTTTTATTGATTGATGTGTCCTGACTGTCTGAGTTGGGATAATCGCAACAGTACAGAACAGTAAGTGTTTGCCACATTACTCGTGGCTGATAGGTAGACACCTACGCTCTTGGTTGCTGGCTTGTTGTTGAATACACGATTCACTGCTTCGTGTATGTGAGTGAAACAAAGTCTGTAGCTGGGATTTGCTCTGCCACGAATGTTTTACAGCTTGGATTTTAACTCTTGTCAAGGCTTCAGTGAGGCCACACCACTTGGCCCTGTACTGACGTGTAATCCATTACCTTCTTTCTCTGCAGATTGTGGAAACACTCTGTCTTGATCTGTGAAAAAGTCAGGCTGCTCTCTCTCTTGTAATCTCAGTTTAATTAGCAGGGGGGGGAAATGCTGCAGGACCAATAAGCAAGCTCTTGGGTAAGTATGAAGGTCTGTTTTCTTTGAATAGGACGACAGATGCTCGGGGTCTTGCTCTCCCTTTTCACTGCGACGCACATTGGCCACATCCCCCACATTTAAACCACTGCCATTTAATCATTTTCAGTGACAGATGTCTGCCATCACAGAGGCCTTTGTCTACCAGTCTGCCCTGTGCATAGCATAACCAGAGATGATCATGTTGATTCATAGCATGATAATGGATTCATGAACAGTATTTTTTTTATCCCGATTGCTGTTTAGCAGGTGAGAAACTACAACATTGACAAATTATGTCTTTGTAGAGATCTAATTTGATGCAGTTCCGTTCTCGACAGGTGTTCAGCTTGCTCTATGTTCACTGTCAATGAAGTAGGACCGACTCAGTGGATTTTTATTTTCAAGAAAACCGTATTCAGACAGTGTATCTGTCATTCCTTCCTCCCCATATTGCACAGTGTTTATTTGTGTAGAAAGGTTTGCTGTTCTGCCCCACATAGCTTGTTTCTTAACTGATCAAACAGATTTTTCTCACTTACTAAACTCAAATACTCTGTATGGGGATCTTTAGAAATGACACTATGTACATGATACAGCATATTTAAGAGCTTTAAGATGCCTTTGTTATTCAAAACCATCTTAGGAGGAGTAGCATGGTAATATTTATGAACACAAAAGCTAAATTCAAACTTGAAATGTATTTTAAGAAAATAAATACCAAACACAGAATTGCCAGTGTCTTTTAGTGTTTTCCTTTTTTTTTTTCAAAGCAGGATAATGTCAGAAAAATCTAAATGTGTTTTCCCACACATAGCCCTATTTTAGCTCATTGCTAATTCAGCATCTTTTAGCTCAACGTTTATCTAAGGATTTTTCACTTTTTAAATTCCTTGCAGGGGCTTTCAAATATCAGGTTCAGCCAGTGTAGAAACCCTATACTGTAAGATGTTAATTAATACATTATGTGTTGCTTAATGAGCTTAAGCTTTATCTCATTAAGATGGTATTTAGTGTTAATCCCGGTCTTGGATGAAAGCAAAATTAGCTTTGGAATTGTTCACACACTGCATTAACTAAGAGGACTAACATAAGCCCAGTAAATAAATAAAAAATCTGTAAGATAGAGACCGCATACCATTCAGCAGAACTCAGACGAGTCCATCAGTGCTGATCCGATGAAAATCATTTGGAGTATTTGACTGTATCGGCACAGATCTCTGTCACAAGCTGTGCGTAGGTCAACAAAGACCGGAGACAAACGTGTTTCATTTCATCCTGGAGAAACGGAGAGCACCGGTAACATATGAGGTCAACAGTTCAAAGCACCTAAAAGGAGGGAAAAGATTTCACTAAGCAAATATTTTAAGGTAAATGGTTTTGTGGTGCCTTTAAAAACAAAACCACAATTAGTTAGCCTCATTTAATCAGCAACTCGTCAACCACATTTCTACCGCACGAGGACTTTATCGTTCACTTTTGAACCACATAAAAGAAACAGACATGCTCAGATTTCTCCTTTTAATCACATACACGTGTTTTTAATCAGATACATCAAATAGCTTTGCTTAGGCTGATCACGTTAAATGATAATAAACTTAGTCTGGTTTTTTTTCTATTCTGCATATTCTAATTTTGAGGCAGGAACAACTGTGGGATTTCCGTGTTTATGAAGCTGATGGGTTTGTACAACCTAAAGAAGCTGCATTATCAGCTTAGATCTGATTCACTCTGATAGGCTAACACTTGACATTGAAAACATTTGCTTCCTCTGGGAAAGTATATTTCATTTATCTGCATACAAAAGCTACATTCATACTTACTTAAGCATATAAGTTGCAATCAGAAATAGTGTTTTCAGGTTTTAAAATGTCCTTTTTATTTTTTTATTTTATTTTTATTTTTTTTTTGCACCCAAACAGATTGTGGGAAAAGAGACATTGAGTGTAGTCCAAAAAAAAAATGCTGCTGCTGAAACAGTGGAACTGAATCAACAAGTTGTGAAATCTGAACTAAAACTCAAACACCATCCATAAAAAAGCCCTCTGCAATTGCAGGCCTCCCACTCTGAAACTCTATGGAGGTGCAGCACAAACACGCATGGAGAACAACAAGTTTCACAATCTAACACACAACAATATACCTCCTCTGACTGCTCCAACCGCACACCCACCCACCCAGCCACCCACACACACACACACACACACACACACACGCACACACGAATCCTTTTTAGTAGTTTATTGCACTGGTGTGCTTTCCCATGTAGATGCCAGCTGATGTAGGGAGAAAAGGTTTGTAGGAGAGAGGCGATGAGGGGTTGGGTAGGGAGGGTTTCTTTCTGCCTGTGAGGTGGGGGCAGGCGCACAGCTGCTGTGTGAAGTAACCATGGAAACCTTTGTCTAAATTCATCGAAATGGGAGGGGCATTTGGAAGAGACTAAACAAAAAATAAATAAATAAAACACAAAAGAGTTTTTCATTTCTTTCACGTCACCCATGTTTTTATGCGATCGTGTTTAATTTCCACCTATTCAGACCACCTGACAACAAACCCCACAAATAACAAGTCGTCTAAATTTGGGACTGGCACAAGAGCAAGTCATTTCAATAAACTTAATTTGAAACACATGGCTTTTTTCAGCTCATTTGTACAAATAACATAGTGCCAGCAGGAACCATAGCGCAAAATAGGACTCATTATTTATTTAGTATAAGTTTTATAGGTGCAACCATGCTTGCATACATTTTGGCCCTGCTTAGTTTGTTATATACATAAGACAAGGATAAAATATATATATAAACATGATCAATTGAGACTTTATTACTAATTGAAGGATCTGGTATATCTATGCTTTCCATATTTAGCCTAAGAATCAGGTGACAGATAACAATTAAAATACAATTAGAAATGTTGGAGTCTTCTCTATATAACATAGTGATAAGCTTAATTGCGCTTCAGCAATTTTAATCTTGTTAAATATTTTACAATGTATTCCACAGCCTGTCTTAGAGAGCATGTTGATTCAATGTTTATCTACAAGACTGCGGTGTTATAAAAATTCTTATAGTAAAATTGTTAATTGCAGTTAATTATTTTAAAGGTTGACCATGCGTAGTATTTCCTGTAATAGAAATATAAAGAGGCACCCAAACACAATAGTGTTTAACAAACACTATCAAATAACCAGCACACCTTCCTCAATAAATCAAGAAATGGTTTTATTTCTAAAGGCAGGAAGTCAAAGTCTGTTCACAACTTTCAGGTGTAAAAGGTTTGGCTGTTTTGAAGATAGATAGTGTGACGTTATTATATGTATTTTTCTAACCTGTATTAGAGCGATATCGCCTTGTGACCCAAGTAGTATTTGTACAAGAGTTTGAGAAACATTTTCTTCCATCATTAAGACCAGAGAACCAATGTTTCATCATATTATTCACAGATAATGCACTAAAAATGACTTTTTTAAATGAAAAAGTCTAATCTGCTCTCACAATAGATAATTTAATAGTTGTGTTGCTGGAGTGCCCTCTAGTGTTCGTGAAAATGTATTGCGCTTCACAAGATCTAGACAGGTAAATAAGTTGTACAGGCATTAATTTTAATTAAATTTAAAGAAAGTTCAAAGATATGATTTCAAAAGAAAAGCAAAAATAAAAATTAAATAAACACTAGCCATGTGGACAGATAAAAGTCCACTCTTAAATGAGCGGAGTACAAAATATCACAATATGTACATCACAAAAATAAGACAAATACACAGACGAGCACGCTCAATTAGATGGAAACAGGTATTTACGTAAGATTAAATATTTGATAATAAATAATAATAAATGCATTGGTCAATTGCTGATATAGAGCTGATGAACACTGTATCTGACAGGCAATGCAAAGTCGTTTTTTTTCTTTTCCTTACAGTAAAATAACACACCTGTCACCAGCTCTAGTTTTAAATAGAAGACAGACTGGGACTGAAAAGAGGGAAAGGGCCTCTTTCAATCCGAGTCTTTTGTGGATAAATTTACATTCAACTTAGCTCAGGGTATGAAAGGAAGCCTGAGCGTTTGGCTGCAAACAGAAGAGAAGCTCAAAGATATTTTATTTGAAGAGAAGCAGTGCTAAAAGGTTGTCAAAGAGACCCAAAATCCGTGTAAACGCAAAAGCGAACCCAGAACTGCGACGACGCCTTCCTTCCCGGTTCCAAGACAAAACCGCGAGATGAGGAAAATTTATAATATATAAAATAAAAGACAGGAAAACATGTCAAACGACATAAATCCACCCGCTTTTCTGTCAAAAGGGGGGGAAACAGAGAATCTCATCAGAGAACATTGGTAACATTTCATCACATGACAAACGAGAATGGATATACAAAAATCAGTTCTAGTCATATACAGACAAAACAGACGATCGTTATCCCGTCTGGTGAGCGAAGATGGAACAACATCATCCCACTGTCATTTCTTTTTTGTTTCTATGTACATTTTACTCTTTGCTGCGTGTAAATAAATGGCAAACTCAAAGTTAGATTCCCTATATGACAGTGAACAGTGATAAAAAAAACACATCTAAACAAATAAATCTAAAGATGTCTCATTTTCAACGAGCTTGAAAAAGGAGGACAAAACAATATTGTTGTCATTTTTATAGCTAAAAAGACGATGAACAAACAAACTAAGTTCAAGTAGAAACTGAAACGTTTGTGCGCGTGTTGCCATCTGTATTCCTGTCTCATTACAGTGTTTGCTATTTACAGCCACAGACTTCCTCTGACGGAGCCGTTGCGGCACCGCCGAGATGGATCCGTGAGACGTTTCCTTCTCAGGCTCTATGTCGAGGAAACGTAATGCTCCTTTTCGTACCAGATCTAAACCACGATAAAAAAAAACAGAGTACTACGATATATCCAAACCCCCCTCGATGACATTTTTGGGTTATTAGTGGCCATCTCGCGTCTGACCTTTGACACCTACTGTTAAACAGATCAGTTCCCTCCCACAGAAGATCTCTTTTTTTTTTTTTTATCTAGAACAACTCAGGTCAACATGACTTAAAGAAATAAACCTTACCCGGACACGTCCGTCCCTCTAAATCTTCCTCAAATTAAGTGTTTCATGTTTCGAGTAGAGACCCTAGCCCACCTTTCGCCTTACCTCCCCCGTCTAATCTCTTTTAGCACGTCCTTTCCTCTTTCTCCTGCCAGAGTTCTCCTGGGGCTTCTCCTCTTTGCTCCCCATCAGCGGCGCTCCGTTGGCGGCTCGGCTCAGGCCGTTCAGGTTCCCGTTGGAGACGGCCTTGCCCGCCTTCGTAGAGGAGGCGGCGTCGCGGCGTGAGGGCTGCTGGCGGCGGTACGTCTGGTAGTAGAAGTTTCCGAACAGGACGATGAAGGTGATGGCGTAGCAGATGAGGGAGTAGTGCATCCAGTGGGGGAAGTCGCAGTTGACGTACAGCGACAGGGCGGTGTGGCCGATGGTGACGTGGAACTGGACCTGAGGCGTTTGTTTAAAAAAATCCATTACTCTAAAAAGATACAATAAAATCCAACCTACATGTTCTTTCCCCAAAAGGCCGTTGTTTCTTACCATCTGAATGATGGTCAAGTACTTTTTCCACCACAGGTACTTTTGGATCTTCGGTCCGCAGGAGGCCAAACCGTAATACAGATACATCAAGACGTGGATCAGTGCATTCATGTGTGCGCCAAAGAATGCTGCAGGGACATGAGCAAAGTAAAGTCAGGGTATCTATAAAGACTTCTTGTTCTTTTCCATTAAAGCAACAAAGAGTTTTAGCACAACTTCAGCAAAGGCCCCTTTGGAGCAGAGTTCATTTAGGCAGCCTATTTTACGCTACAAAAGCTTTTATTTTGAAGAGTGACCGTCACTTTGAAAGGCCGACATATTGAATTTTTCACAGTTTGTTGAGTTCTGTTTGCAATGTAACGTCTTTCTCCGCAGTGATCTACTAAGTCAAATACTGACGCTTTAAATTTGAAGAAGCTTTTCAGTCATTATTTTTAAAGCTCAACATAATCATTACTTATGAATTATTTAAAAAGTGTGTATTTTGCATTAACTGCAAAGACTTGTGACTCTGTGAGAAACTCACACTGTCCTCCAGCCACCCACTTGATGCCGATCCACCAGAGCGTGAACATGGTGCAGTGGTGGTAGACGTGAAGGAAGGTGACCTGGTTGAACTTTTTCCTCAGAATGAAAAACACCGTGTCCAGGTACTCGATGCCCTTGGAGATGAAATACCACCAGAGAGCTCCTGCCACCTGTCTCCCACAGCAACACATGGCGAATCAGGGAGGTGAAGGTTAAAACACTTGAACACAAACAGAGATAAAAACGACAACAAATGCAGACTGTATTCAGAGATCCCGTCTTTAATAAAAGCGGAAGCCAAACGTGTGTGAGGGCAACGTGTTTCTCTTTCCCTCTCATCTTTGACATCCTAACCTTACCGTAAACATGAGAACAATGCGCTCACGGGTTCTGTGTCAAGCTTGTATCTATGTCATGGAGCAACAGAGAGTGAGGTGAAACAGAACACCAACTCCTCCGTCAGCTCACACGCTCTTCCGCACTCCACCTGAACGGACGATAATCAGGTTTCCAATGCCAGAAAGTGAAGTGACAATGAAACGCTCACGTTGGCCGTCCTAATGACTTTTGGTACATTAGAACTTTGTATGCAGCAAATGTCAAAACATGCAAAAACTAGTCCTTGACACCTTTTAGAAACTTTGTCAAGCTTGCAAGTCAGTTATTCAACAGTCGGAATGAACTCTGAGAGACTAAATGTACTCTGTATTTAAAACTGACTTTTTGTGGCAGCTTAAAACTTCAGTGCATGCAGTTATATTCTAAGGTGGGAGAATATAAGATATGTATATTTTTTAGAAATAAAAAAATTCAGAAGTGTAACAGACATTTGTATTTGGCCTAGCTGAGTCGATACATCTTGCCCAACCTACAAAATGCTATTACAGACGGAAAACTGGTGGGGCACAACATCTTGACAATGAAGTGAAGTAAATTCTGAGAAAACCTGGACGGAAAACTTGCAACATATTCATGTGAGGATGACCCTGTCAAAACCCTGACCTAAACCCCAATAAGGGCAAGAGGGGAAATGTGATGCTCTGTCTGGACTCAAGATGCTTTGCAAAGAAAAATGGGCTAATTCCTCTGGCTCTTTAACGATTCTATAGACATACCACTAAAAACTTAGCAACTCTTGCCAGTAGACACAACTTTTTTATTTGCAAAACCATTCTGAAAATCAATTATTTATTTTCTTCCATTTTACTCTATATTGTGTGTGCGTGTGTATGACTACAAATCTTAATAACAACTCTGAGGATTGTGGTAGAAGTGTAGCAACATGTTGAATAGAGGTTGGAATACATTAGCAGGATACAATATTTTGTAAGATTGTGTGCATGTGGCTGTTTTTTTTTTTATGTTTTTCAGCTTTCAAGACACCACAACACTCACCCTGACTTCATTCGGATCGTCTGAGTAGTCCACAGGCTGACATATGTAACTGTACTGCGCTGCCCGAGCTGCCATAAAGAGCTGAAAGAACAAAGAGAGCAAAAGGCTCATCATTGCTGTGCAATACCAATTTTGGGAATGCTGCGACGGGGACATGCACAGATGAAAAACGACATGGGTATGCAGCTAAATCTGTTTCAACAAAAAATGTGTAGCATGTACCTCTTTAAAGATGAAGAAGTTGAGGAAGACCATGCTGAAGTTGTAAACAATGAGCGTCTTGCGGAGCTGGAAGGGCTCTCTGTTCTTCATGTATTTGGGGCCCAGCCAGAGGAAGAGCAGATAGGAGCTGCTGATAGCCAGCGTGGGGAGCGGGTTGTCCATCAGAGGCCATTTCTCCACTCGCTTATCTGCAGGACACACATTCCCGCTTACACATACAGCATGCTAAAGGCTAAATGTTCACATTATAGGACCTGCTGTCAGAAAGCTTACAGGATGTTTCATTTTTTTCCCCCTGCCCGTCTTTCTTACAGTAACATGAGATTTAATTTCAGTGCCATCACCAGCTCATTTCCTCCAAGCATGAACCAAGTCTGAAAGCTGAAGATTTAGACATTGTCCTTTAGAAAATAACAGTGACGTGTATCACAGACTCATTTTAGCAGCACAGGACGATATTTGAGAAGTTTCTTGAGCATCACGTCTTCAACAAGTAAGCCGCTGTATTGTTCTTTCAATTCTGAATAATTACAATATTGAGGATAAGTTCAGTAGTAAAACCAAACCAGTCTGGGACTTATTTGCTTTTGTATAAAATCTTAGCAGCAGGTATCATATTTTTACAGGATACCAAAATGTCTCCCATTAAATTTAACTGACCTCTTTTGTCATTTTAAACACAAACATTGAGATGCATTGATAGCCAGGTTACTGAATGGGTCAGTTCTGCCATCTTTTCACCTGATTTTTTCCCCCCATTTAAATAACTTTTCCCTGCAGCCTGCCTCTTGTGTTCACTTTAAAAAAATATCTGCTTTAAATAATCAGTGTAAAAATAATTCATGATTTCCTCCAGTATTCTAACTAAACACCATCTAATTTGTAATTGTAAGCATCACATTAAGTTTACTTTGTTCACATTATATATTTTTTTAAATATCCCACACTGCAAAAATAAATAAATAAAAATAAAACCGCTTCTAATTTAAGGTAAAATTCTGGCAACCACAGTTTACCGTAAATTTACCGTAAATTAGATTTTTATTTGCGGTGCAGATTTCAACAATGACTTTCCGAGGCCAACGGGTTTTGGGGGGTTTAAAATATATGCAGTTAAACCCAATCGTCTTCATACACCTGACAAAAGCCCCAGGATTAACTTAAGTCTTTCAGTGGATTCTACGTGACTCTTTTGGGTCAATCAAATCAAACCTACACACCTGCACATGCGCAAAACAAAATCTCTACCTTCAGTTTCTCATGGATCCCACCCTCGGAGCCAGCAACATGCTGCTCAGTATTACCTGCAATAGTCAGGGTCCATTTGTAGAACTCTATGGTGTCGTTTATTAAATGCTTGACAATCTCCATGGTAACAACCTGCAATCAAAGAGACGGGTAAGAAAAAAAAAATAGCTTAGCTCATAATCTGCTGAGTCTGAAGAGCAGTCATTGCCAATGTCGCGCTGAATCTAATCATTTTTGTTCCTCCTGTTTTCCATATTCTGAAATAGTAACCCGTTAATAGGTGTCCGGTAATCAAAGCCCGTGGCAATAATTTGGTCTTTTTTTTTATAAGGCTGTTAGTCCCACGAGGCTCTGATTGATGAGCCACAGACTTCACTGCGCACACAGGGGAGCACCGGTCTGCAGAGCGCATGTGTCAGCGCATCTCTGGCCTGAACACGACCACCAGGGAGGAGAGAAAGGGTTTGAGGTGGAGGGGGGTTTGGAGGGTGGCTGTGTCAGGCTCCAGTGAAACAGATCATATCCCGACAAGTCAAACTGGAAAAAAACAACAACAACCAAAAAAAACAACAACACTGCGGAGCACGCACAGGGGGCTTTTTTTTTTTTTTTTTGGTTCACAAAAAAAAAAAAGAAAAAAAAAAAAGAAAAAGGAATCATCCCCCTGCTCCTCCTCCGAGCGGATCAAGCCGCTACTGCAGCATCTGCCATCCACCATGCGCTCTACCGATAAACTCAGCACAGGATCCTCATCACCATCTCAATAAACGGCTGGCAATGTCATATTATATTTTTGGCTCACATATATCGAAGGAGCTTTATTGTACGTCTCAGAATTTACATTCAGCGGGAAGCAGCGCGGCCTTAAAACTGCAATGCAAGGCTTGTCCAGGCCTGCTTCCAATCTGATTCCTTTACATCTCATCCCAGAGTGACCAAAAGCTTAAACTTTCGAATCAAAACAACCGTCCATTTATTTTTGTTTTATTTTTACTATTTTGCTTGTATGTGTGAAGCGCGCATTAAAACACAGTAGCACCGATCTCGCCTTCTGTTGCCCTGCGCCTATTGGGATGCTCTTTACCTTACCGCGCGTTGCTGCTTTCTGAAATCCCTCTGATATTACAGTCAGCGCAAGGTCACGCAGATGCAGCTGGAAACGCTACTGCTTGCCGATCCCGCTCAGAGCGAAACTATTGAATCTGCATCCAGAGCGAAATGGACGGGGGCCGCTGGTCCAACAGCGAAGTCCTCCTCAAGGTACCATCCTGTCCTCCAATGCGAGGCTGCTTCTACTGATTGCACCCCAGACCCGTGGAAGGGGGAGGGAGAGTCACACACCGTCCTATCTCACACTTCCGGTTTATTTTTTCAAAAGAATGCACAGGTGTTTGTTGGAAATAATAAAAAAAATAAAGAGGCACCTAAAGCTGCTTGTTAGGTGGGTGAGACACAGCAACACAGAGGCTTTTTATAGTGAAATCTGAAACTCTTTGAATCCATTTTATTATACTATCACTGTGTCTCAGTGTATCTAACACTGGGTTGTTTCTTGTGTTACGGTTTTTAGGTGACTTAGTCGCATTTGAAGGACTTAGAGAAAGATCCTTGAGAAGCATCATCAAGGGTTGTGTACTTGGATCCTTTTCGGGTTTTATTGCACATTTTAAGTCTGAGGGATGCCATCTGCGCACCATGTTGATATCCAGTTTCATGTTAATGCATGAGGTGATTTAAAGTGTTTTAGAGGGAGAACAAGGGAACAGAGATGAATAACCAGATTATACATCAAAAAGACAGACTAGTCATCAGAAGAGAGAACATTACTCACGTTTTAGCATCTCTTCATTAGCAAGGGGTCATTTTTTACTTGACTGTAAGATCTTGTTGATGTCCAACAGTTTACACCAATGTATACCTCTCTGATCTCCTAACACCATAAGTCCCTGGCCAAATCAATTCCTCATCCAAAGCCATGCTGGTTGCGCTACGGTCTCATCTGAGAACCAAAGAGGTCTGATATCTTTTGACCTTGCAGAATTTGTCTGCAGCAATCTCCCACGGGAGATAAACTTGCTAAACACATTCTTTTCCTTTTAAATGATTTTTAAATGCATATTTTGTTGCTATCAGTTTTTTGTTTTCTGCGCTACCAAACAGTTTTGGGTTATTTATTTTGTTTAATTTAGTCAGTTTGTATGCACGTGTTAATCTGTGTTTCGTTACTTGATTTAATCTGCCTCCACTCTATAGGAAAATTTTAATTTTTGCAACCATATGTAAGAAACATTGTTAATCCAACTCTTTTTCTTAAGTGGAAATAATTTTTATTTCATTTATTTTGATGTGCTTGTATCTTATATTATATAATACTAATTGCGATATTTAGGGTTTCATCATTCAGGACAAGGCTTTTGTCAATTTAAGGTCCGGATTTTAGTATTAAAAATGTTTGTGTGTCACTAATGACCTTTTATCTTTTTATTATTATTATTTGAAGGTCGTTAGATGAATTTCCGGTGCGGTTCGTGTTGTCCTGGGGTGACTTGACACAGCGCGCCTCTTATCTTCCACTTGTCGAGCGGGGCTGAGTGGTGGAGTGAGTGAAGATGCTATGCGCATGCGCACAAAGGGAGGCGGATGCAGCAGCCGAAGCATCAGCTGCATCACGTCAGCCGGACGGCGCAGACAGGAAGGAGCGGAGCCCCGTGGGCTGTTGTCCGTGGGTTCACCACAGTAAAAGTATCGCGAAATCATTTTTACTGGGATTAATGTCATTCAGAGCTACAGCCGCATTATGTGTGGTTGATATTCGTCTGTATATGAATTCAAATGACATTTCCGGGCTTGACATTTCAATGAGACGTTGCTCAAAGAGGCCAGCGACGTTTTATTTTGGCACCGTTGGGTAAAATGCCGCATGATGCTCGGTGACTCTTGACACTTTGTTAATCGGCTCCTGCACCGGCTCTTGTCCCAGCCGTTCTTTATCCCTGTATCTGTTTTCTGGCTGTGAATCAGCAGAGGGTTTTTTGCGCAGTTTCCACACAGCCCAGACATGACCGGAACCACGGTGATGGATCCTCTGGGCTCGTCTCATTGACTGTCGTGAGCTCACCCACAGCTTCCAGGCCCGGTCCCAACATCTCGGATCTATTTCCTTATATGATGATAAAGATGGTCCGATAAGGTTGTAGTTTTTGGATTTTATTTAATTTTTTTCCCCAACAGTGAGGAGAACACGATCCCTGGTATGATGAAGATTTGGAGCACCGAGCATATTTTCAGGTTGGTGACGCTGAGATTTGTTGTTTGGATCTTTATTAAAGCAGGTTGAATGTGTATGTTTTTGTAGTTCTGCGATGGTGAAATATGCAGCTTCATAATTATTATTTTTCAGTCAATAAGTCCTGATTGACCAATGGTCAGTGGCGGTTTTTGCATTAATGATGCCCTGGGCAAGCCCCTCCTTCTGAGCCAACAAAGGGAATCCATATTGGCAACAAAACAAAGAAGCAACAACAAAATAACCCAACTTTGATAAATAGATTGCAGACCAGGAAAACCCTAGCAAAGCTGGAGTTTTCTAGATGATGTGACCCAGTCATCCAGTTGTTACATTTCGACTCTGCACGGGCAGGAGTGTAACAGGCAATTTGTCAAACTTGCTCAAATGCCTGCGCTCACCTATATTGTTCCTGATTTTAACACAACAGCTTTTAGGACACAGTGTTCACTTGCTGACTAATGGGATAGTCACGGGAGGTGATGTTGCTACCTCTCCATTCGTTTCCTGTGGAACCTGTGCGATGAGGCGACAACTTGCCCTCCTCCAGTCAAGTGGTGGACAAAATTTGTGCGTGTAAAATTTCAAGCTCGTGCACATAGAGGTGCACACGTGGGCAAGCGATGCAATACAAGAATGTTGAAAAAATGTTCAACTTTTGACTGTGCCATTGCTATCGTGTCTGATGTGTTGGGATCACCCCAAATGGCAGAAAACTGTCATTTTTCACTGTCATTTGTCACTCTCTGAGGCTGTAACAGAGCCCGCACACTAACATGTGTCATGACTAACGAACAATCATTTGCTAATGTCACCTGCATCCTTACCATCCTGATTTGTTGTGGTACATCCCGGACGAGCCCCCAAAGATGTTATAGCAGGGACTCCCTAATTTGAAAGAAAAACTTTTTTTTTTGTTTTTTTTTTTTTTGTTTATTTGATATTATAAAAAGAAGGAGAAAATGGGTATATATAGGGCAAGGCTGCCATCTTGGTAAAATGAACATTAGCCGATGTTAGACAAGAGGATCAGAGAATTTTGGATGTAATAGATGTGCTTACATCATTTTATGTAACAGAGGTAGATTGAATCCTTTTTTCTCTTCACACAGAGTAAGCCCTATTTCGTCCCACAACAGCACATATTTGATGTTTTCTATCTTCTTGCTTCTGACTAATTATGCCCCGATTTGTGCGCAGTTACCCGTGGGAGACTGTGATCAAGGCTGCCATGAGGAAGTATCCCAACCCCATGAACCCCAATGTGGTTGGCGTGGACGTGCTGGATCGCAGACTGGACTCAGAGGGACGCCTTCACAGCCACAGACTCCTCAGCACAGAGTGGGGGCTACCGTCTATTGTACGAACGGTCAGTCAAACCACTGAGATGTTCTGAAACGTATCTACATTTAGGTCGTAAACAGGGAGTTAAGTCCTGATCAACATTAGTCCTATCACTGTTATTAAAGCATCTTCCCTCAGACTGGCTTCAGTATTTGTGTGTGTGTAGATACTGGGGACCAACCACACACAGACATACGTGAAGGAACATTCTATAGTCGACCGAGAGGTGAAAAAGATGGAGCTCTGCTCAACAAATGTGAGTCAGTTCCAACATTTTATTCAGAAATATGCTGCCTTTGAACCTGAAAACCTGGGTGAACTGTGGCACAGTTTACACCTCTTTGTAGTCATTATTTCTCCAGTATAAGAATGTATATAAATGTCCTACTTGTAATATATTTTTGAATAAATTGCATTCACCAGATTACTCTCACCAACCTGATATCCGTAGATGAGAGGCTTGTTTACACACCACACCCAGAAAACCCAGAGGTGTAAGTGATCATCTCTCCATTTTTCACTTCATTTCTTGTCAGAGAGTGCATGTTACACAAAGTTTAGGAGGAAAATAAGAAGCGACATTTCCCAAGATGTCACAGTGATCATGTTTTATCTTTCTGTATGTGTCCGTGTCTGCTCCTCAGAACTGTACTGACACAGGAAGCCATTATCACGGTGAAGGGAGTCAGTCTGAGCAGCTATCTGGAGGGCCTGATGGTCAGGAGCATGTCTGCCAACGCCCGGAAGGTAAGACGAAAATAAATCCTTTTTAGTTATAGTTTCTCTTTGAATGAAGATCTCTAGTTAAATACTGCCTTGCAGATTATTTCGGAAAAAGCAAAAACAAAGAACCCTTCTCTAATGAGGGTGGATGGATCATGATTTGGACATTTTTCATAACTATATGCACGTGAAACATTTTTCTTTGTGCAGATGCTTATAAATGCCGTAACAAACTCCTGGCAAACGTGACGCTATTTATGAACAAAACTGAAAATGACTCCTGCAGTTTTGAAAAGGTCTTAGGCATAATTTCCACAGATTAAGATTAACATGGCTCTCACAGTTTTCCAGTTTTAATTTATTTTCATCACTAGACACTCAAAGGCAGTGTGAGCAGGAGAGCTGAAAAATCCTGCTGAGATAGACGTCTGTTGCTTGATGAAAATGTCCAAACGAGAACTGAAAGATTTAACTTTAACTAAAAGTGAGAATATTTAGAAAGGGTGATACTTGCCAAACATTTGCTTGCCTTACTCACTTCATTACATGAAACAATAAAGATGTGTTATACTAACCCCTATGACACTTGCATATATATAAAGTCATGTTTTGGTTACTTTGCTTTTTGCAGCAACACTTTAGATGCCAGAGGAGTGGACATTAATATTCATTGCATTTCTTACAGTATTTTGTATGTTTGTGCTCATTGTCTTTTGTCGATCCTTAGGGCTGGGATGCTATTGAGTGGGTGATTCAGAACTCTGAAGGGGATGATGTACCACTCTGTGACATTTACTAACACTGGTAACTCTGCCTTCCTTTAGACATTTTCTACTGGATCCCCAAAAGAAAGCATAAAACATGTTCTGTTATTCGTATCGTAGGACTCCAGATCCACTGATGACTGCTTTCCTCAGCTGCTCCTCGTACCTGAAAGGGCATGGCGGGGAGATTCTCAACATCTTCCTGTCCTCTGCAGATGGTTCTTTCATGTGAAGAAAACTAAACCTTTGCCAAAGCAAAAACGGTTCTTGAAACTTTCTGGGACTGCGTTGCCAGGTTTGGCGGTTGTGACTCATTTCTAGCTCCTCATTTATAATCCAATAACGGTTAAACCACATGGCAACAAAACAGAGACTTGTGTCAACTAAACAAACCTTGTAGACTTTGCAATCTTGAATGTCACTATTGTACGTATGAAGTGACACTTTTAGAAAAATACTTGATATGGAAGACGGACGCAACAAGGAGGTACACACCAATGCTTTGTTTTTCTAACAAGGTACAGTGTATTGTTATTATGCAACTGTCTCAAAGGCTTTATTTGGACTAGTTTGGTACTATATGAAAACTCCTACAGTGGGAAACGGGTTAAAATATGGAGATGTTACTGGTGCTTATTTTGTGTTACACTGGACAAAAATGTTATATTACGGATTGGGCATGATTTATATTTGCCGCGTTAGTTTCAGTCCTGGATCGGCAATATTTTTCATGTGCAACATCAGCTTTATATGTAAGTCTTCAGCAACGTTAAGCAATTCCTAGTATTAAAGTGAAGCCACGCCAGCGTCAGTGTTTTGGTTCTGATTAGCTTGAATCAAGTTGTGACCAGCGTCACTGGATTTTGCATCTGCTCGGACAATCCAATCGTTTTCCATACAAAATAAATATGATTAGATAAGACAAAGAAGGACCCATTTGGCCACAATGACAAAAAGTAGCCAAGATGATGCATTCGTAACTGAAAACACTGCAAGCAGGGTGGTGGTACCATCATGCTGTGGGACTGATTTGCCCCTCCTCCCCCACTGGTATTTTTATGCAACTGTCTGAAGACGTGATCTTCGAATTTTTCATTTATGTCTTGACACAACAGTCAAATGTCCGAATTGGAAACCGTTGAATGTTCTGTTAAAGGTGGTTTTAAAATGGCTAAAACAGGTTTAGCATTAAGCTTCAGCACAATTAAAAAATATATAGAATGCATTTAAAAGCTAATTCTGTCTCAGGAAATCCACCAGTTTGAGTGGTCAAATATTCATCCTGAATAATAAATTTAACGCTTATCGATTGTAACCAATACTATTTTAAGATCATCTTTGTAGAATCATACCAATACAGCTTAGATTACGCACCATCCCAGGGGATATGTTAAAAATAGAACAATATGCGGTCATCCTGGTCTGAAACCAACATGGAAAGTACAAATCTTGCACAATTTTGCAAAACATGAAGGACTTTGGAGGAAAAAAAAAATGGATATGAATGAAATACCGGACTGTACCATCAATATTGCCTTCATCTGATAATTAACATCAATGAGCGTTTTGGAAACTTACCAAGAACAGATGAAGAGGAAGACACGGTGGTGTTCAAGGTGGGCAAATGTTCGCATTTATCTGGCCTTAAAGCGACACCAGTGTTTTGGTTTCATGCCTTTACCAGTCACACACCTCATGCTTCCAAACGACGCGCTTATCCATAGATGCAACCTACGTATCCTGGAGACCAGGAGCAGTACTGTATGTGCGGTGATGCACACTGTGACTAATGTGCTAAAACATGTTTCTGGATAGCAGTAAATATAGCATATTTGTATAAATGATATTTTAAAAATGCATTTAGTAAATGCTACTGCTTTCATTTTGTGTTGCATAGAAAAAAATTTGTATACTTTTTTTTGTTTTGAAGCGCAAGTTTTGCCTGGCTGCAATGACAGAGATGCTAAAATAATTAAAGCAGAAGTGAAAACGATGAGTGACGTTTGATCGAAAGCGGTCTGTCGTTTCGAAAAGATAAGTTTGAATTGGACTGAAATATACAACGGTTGTTCACAGATAAAGAAAACAAAGCAAGTATGAACACTGACCCAAAGCCAAACTGATGGTTTGAATATAGAATAGTGAAAAAGTGTAAGCCAATGGCCACACCAGACAGGTCAGTGAGAACGCAGAGATGTTGTGAAATGAGACTGAAACTGAGCTGCTTGCTTACAAGGAAAAGTCTACATGTGGCTGAAAACTAGCAACACACATCACCCTAAACACACCACCCCCATCGCTGTTCTTGACCAAACATATGGCTACAATGTATGTTAATTTAGGGGCAGCCAAGTAATTCATGCAACAGGAGGACCAACCAAATATTGTGTGCATAGGAATGAACATACTTTTCAGAAGCCTGACTTTTTTGTTTAAAGTATCTTTTGTTATTGATCTCATGTAATATTCAAGGTTTTCGGTTTTCATTGTCTGTAGTGAACTGTGGGTGTTAAAATACTCCAAAGTCCAATTGAGAATTTGCAGGAAAAGGTTGAAAACAATGTTCATTGATGCTGTCCTTCCAATCTGACTGAGATGGAGCCGTTATTTGACAAAGAACAGCCAGTGAGATTTATGGTTCTGACATCCAGTGTGATGAACTCAAGAGTGTTAAACATTTAAAAACGCGTGTATTTGGGTGTTCATTTTGATTAGGGAGACACGACTCACTGATTCCTCTCCGAATCAGCAACATTAGATGCACCGACACAGGTGATACAAGGTTAAAACAGTGACCAAGGCTGACTGGACGTTACAACTGCTTGAGAGATAAAGGAGAGACTGTGTGTGTGTGTGTGTGTGTGTGTGTGTGTCCTGGGAACGTTTGTGCTCCATTCCAGAGTTATCTGCTGGCTCCACAGAGATTAGTACATCTCTGCAGCATAACAGGCTGACCCAGTTATTCCATCTTGACCCGCCGAGCGTCGCAGATAAATATTTATACGCCTCCACAGATGTACGAGCACCATCTTCGGAATGACAGGTTTTCTACCTCAGCAAGAGCAATAAAAACATCCACAAAGTTTTAAATGTTTTGTGACGGAGTGAAATAATAGTATAAAAATCTAAAAACTGCAAAGCTTCTGTCAAATATTTGCATCACATCAGTTTTGATAATGGCCCTCATACCTGAACCCAAAAAGTAGTGCTTAGAAAAAGAAACATGTTTAATAATTTTGCATTGTTTAAAAAGTAAAATAAAATTGGACAACCACAATATGCTTACTGAAGAACAGCAACACCCATCAACTCGGTGCTACAGTTCCTCCTTTGGCCGATAGATGGCAGACTTTTGCTGTTACAAACTATTTCTAAAGCCAGTTCAGTGCCAAGAAGTCCCAGGTTTTCAACCACAGAATGAAGTGTTTGGTTATTAAACTTTGTATAATACTGATGAATTCATGTTTTTAAGTAAGTTCACAGTCCTACAAAACAGAAAGCACTGATCAGTTTATTTATTAAACATAAAAACAGACTGCATTGCATAGCATGTACATCGTTCCTCGAAGTCTGAGCAGTGACAAAGGCCCCTTTTACACTCAAAAAGTCCTCTTCTTTAAACCTAAAGTGTGAAAGTTGAACCAGTCGCCAAAAATCTCAAGAAATAAATATGTAAACACAATCAGCTGGGTGTTTGAAAACATGCAGGAGTCTTCACACAAAAAAAAAAAGTTAACCGACCTTTGGTTTCAGAGCGTCGCACCTTAATTAACTCCTCCGTAAAATTAAACACAGAAAAAAATAATAATAGTAATCAGGGTTTAGAAAAGATGCAAACAAGACAGAAATTTTGTCGGTATTGCTTCAAGTTTTGTAAAGGCACACCACAGTTACACTGGCTTTGATTACGTTTGGTAATACTGCACTCAGCTGCTGCTATGACTGCCAAAGCAGAATAAAAGAAAACATATCAAATCCATATAAAAGTGAAAAAGCATAAAAACAAAACATCTGGTTTCTCGTCCATGTATGCATTTCCGCCTCCCAATTAAAGCAGACCGCAGCTCCACATGAAATATATTGCACCTTCCCAAGAGTGGAGGCCTTTTAACATCACTACTTCAATCCCTTTCCAATTAAAAACAAAAGTGAACTATTAAATTTGAACAAAAATAGAACTTAAATCCCACAAACAATATTAAAACTAAAAACTTCAGCCAAATATTCATCCCCCCCAGCCCCCTCCTCACCACATCCCTTTCATCCTCCATCACATTCAATCACTTTCAAATGCTTCATTTGAGCTCAAAACAAATATTCAAACCAAATAAAATCGCATAGTCGTTCCACAGCCTGCGTCCTCTCCAGGTTCGTGCCGCAAGTAAATGTACATCCAGGACATGATTGGTTTATGAAACAAGAAAAAAAAATAAAAATCTATGTACAAGAACAGTATGTACAGTCCAGTCCGTACTTCTGCAGTTTTCTGAAGAAGTAGGGCAGTGTGTGTGTTGCAGAGATCAGAA
This sequence comes from Alfaro cultratus, assembly GCA_903066825.1. Taxonomy (NCBI): domain Eukaryota; kingdom Metazoa; phylum Chordata; class Actinopteri; order Cyprinodontiformes; family Poeciliidae; genus Alfaro; species Alfaro cultratus. Next base: position 79,032 of record CAEFZX010014351.1, on the reverse strand, counting down.
ATTAAACAGATTGATAAAGTCCTGAGGGGAGAGGGATGTGGTGCAGCTTTCGGGGTTGTTGGCCGTGCAGGGGTGGTTCGTATCCTAAGAACAAAAGCGGAGACAGACGTTAAGACGGCGAGTCGAAACGATTCCTTTGCTCCGAATCGGAGTGGAAGACGGAGATGTACCTTCCAGAAGAGGATGTGGCAGTGTGTGCAGAGGTGCAGGGTGTCGCTGTACTGCTCTCTGTGAGGATAGCAGCGGCTCAGCTTGAAGTACATTTTCTTCCACTCCAGGTGACCCTTCTCTGACACCATCAGACGCTTGCGGATCTAAAAAGAGGAATGCAGACTGCTTAAAGAAAACGTGACCGGTCAGAGAAAGATTCACAGCTATAAAATCCCAGGAGGAAGTTGGTAGAAGTCTAAAGATATTTTTGCCAAACTACATACAAGTTGAATGTAGAGAACCCGAAGGAACATGCAATGCTTTGGTAAAGATTCTGGACTCCTTTGCTACCTTTCTGACAAAGGATTTCCTGTCTTTGCCTGTCAGTGTATTGTTTTAGTAAGATCACCAATACAGCCAACCTTCCACTAAAGGTTATAATAAACACTGCAATGCATGGAGGACGGATCCTGACAATAGGCAGTACGCATTGAAATAAATTGATCGGGTAATTCCTGTGTCAAATATTGAATCCAATAGAGACCTTATTTGATTAGTGTGACATTTATCAATTTAACATAACTATTTAATTTTCTATTTTAATTCCATTCTTTATTTTATTGGTTTCCTTTTTTTAAGTCATTTTTTCCTTATTGTTCCAATAATTAGTCCTTTTTTTCTGACTTTTTTAATGCATCTATTTATTTTCTCCTCTATTGCTGCCGTCCATTAGTCAAGTCAAATTTATTTACGCAACTCTTTACAAACAGTATGCAACTGCACCAACGTGCTACAGAAGATCAAACACAAATTCCCAATGTAAATAATAAAATACTAAAAACAAAATAAGTAAAACAACCAAAAAAAGAATACAATTTTGGATTTTATTGGATGCTGTAGTATAAAAATAAGTCTTAAGTTGCCGTTTATCTGTGAACTGGCCCATAAACGACTTTATCAGACTGTTTATTTCCGTGCCAGAACCCGTCCTCCATACCAATGCCGGCCAGATGTTCTCCTTGTCTCGTCATCTTCGTACCTGTCTGTCTGTGAAGTGGTACTGGCAGAGTTTCTTCCACAGCAGGCGGTCCTCCGTCAGGCCCCCCAGCTCCGGACACACCTGGCCCAGGCTGACCAGGTCCCTGCCGTCCGTCAGCCGCTGCATGATGTTCAGCTGCAGACCGACCGGCAGGTCGGTCAGCGTCATGCCTGTGGCTGCAGGCTGCAGGAGGGAGAGATGCGTTAGAAACAGAGTCGTGACCATAACCGTGTCGGGGTGTGCGACGCAGACAGATGCTCACTCTGTTGATCTGGATGTTGTCCAGCTGTTGCTGCCACTGCAGGATGTTGTCCATGCGGTGGACCCAGATGTTGATGTTCCCCACCAGCACCGACTTGCCCATGTCCTGAACGAGGCCGCACAGCGACACGTACAGCGTCTGCAGCAGCTCTTTGATGGGACGGACGTTCTGCTGATCATTGAGAACTGAAACGGATCATTAATCCAGATGTTAAAAAAATAATAATAATTCTAATCTTTAGGATGTTGCATGGAAATTCAACAGCACAGCTTGAATCTGAAGCTAAAAAGAAACAAAAAACAGATTTTTAACTATAGTTGAATGCATGCGATTTGGCCAGGAGGTTTTGTGACGCTCCCCAAACAACCAAAGTCTGTTTAGCTGCAGGAACATTTAGTTTACACTGCAGCTTGCAGAGGAGTCTGCTGAATGTCAGGGTTCTACACAGAGAAGTTAGAGAGCCAAGTCCAAGCTCTCTTGGCTCATTTTCTCACCTACAATAATAAATACAAAAAAATTCTTCACACCCCATGTTTTGTCGGACTTTAACCACATACTTTAATGTATTTTGATAGTCAAGTCCCCACCCAGGTTGATGCTTCTTATAATCCCATTTCACTACAATTACAGCTGATGCTTGTGGTTGTAATGCGATAAAAAAAAAAAAAAAAAAAATAGTGAACCTTTCAAGAGGTGAGACTTCCGCAAATTCCTTTGAAGTAACTTTGCTTCACTTCTTGCCTTTAAGAAATACGTGGAGTCACTTTGAAGCAGGTCAAAAATAGTCAAGATAAAGTCTAAAAGATACAGATACAAAGAAACGGAAAAGGGCAAAGAGGGGAAGTAGATTCTCACGTTTGCTTGTGCAAATGTTCACCCCCCATTTTCTCCCCCAGGAGACCCAAGTGATCAGCGCGGATGTACACACACACGCACCGCAGGCGTGACGAGGCTCACCTTTCTGAACAACCCTCTCCAGAATATTCATGTAGTTTTTCTGCGCCACGCCGCTGAGCGAGGGGAGCTGCGACTTGGCGATAAGCTCCAGGAGCTGCAGCAGAAAAAGAAAAAAAAGAGACATAAATTTCTCCCCGTCAGCCTCCGAGACGCTCTGTTCCACCGCCTCCTTACTTAGTGTTTAGCAGGCTGCTGGATTCTTAGAAAAACAAATTCCACACTTGAAGATTTGTAACAAAACTGGGAGCTGTCCACCTGGTTATAGCTCTCGACTGAAGGTCCATTAGCCTCAGCTCTGATTTGTTTTGATCAGAGTCGCCTTGCGGAGGTGAAGTTTCTAGAAGAGTGTTGGGCAACAGCCTAGACTAGAGTCAACAACTTTGGCTGATGAAAACATAAGCTTGAAGTTATTTGACCCCTCGTCATCCAGCCTTGCGAACTAGCTGACTCACTTCTCAGAGAGTGTGTGTGTGTGTGTGGTTGTTGTCACTGGCTCACAGACAAACAGTGGGATAAAGGGTGGCTCGACGGGCATCTGACAGGCCCTGTGACGTCATGGAGATACTCAAATTACAGCCATGTTCAGATCTGACCCAAAACATCTGAGGCATAAACAGAAAAGTTAGCCACTTTTTGTCCCATAACGTTGATGTCAAATTTAGTTTTACGGGTTTCTAATGGAGCAAAAGTGTTTTTATAGCAAATGTAGATTTGGCAGATTCAAACTTTCCACATGCCATTCTTCTTCATTCCTAATACTTAATCCCCTTCCCTTCGTTGCTCAGGAAGAGTTCAGTCGGGCAGAACGGTGTGTGCTTCCGCATCCACTTTCTGGCCCCTATGCACGCCGTTTCTATGGAGGTAAACTAGACCCGTAATGTAGATTGCAAAAACCTCAAGAACATTTGGTTTTAACCAAAAGTTTAGAAGCAATCTTAAACTTAATTTCTCTCTCACCATATTTCAGATTCCTACAAAACTTTTCAGCTAAAGGAGTGGGGCCATTAGACGACAAGAAATACGTGACCAATCACCAAATTTAATTATTAACATTCTATATATATACACAATTACTATTTGAGAAAACAATATGCAGACTTCAAATTGACATTTGTGGTTTTAGTCGACACACATCTAGGAATTAAAGTTAAAAACTATTCAAGAACTACTATAGTCCATGTTAAAAGAGCCAAATCTAGCTTTAAAAAGGTTTAGGTTGATTCACTTAGTTTGTCTGACTCAGAAACAAAGAATCTCATCAGTGCTGAACAAGAAGACGATCTGTGTAACTGAGAACGAGTTAAACGAACCCTAAAATGTCGTCAGACAGCGAGGAGCGGCGACCCGGCTCCGACTCCGGCCGGATGCTAGAGTTACACTCGTATTGTTCTGTGGGCCTAACACACAGCTATCTAGAACCCGCTCAAAACTGGACAGCTCCAGAACTCCTTGTGGCCGAGTAAAAGAACCCTGCCAATTTGAATCAATGACATACAAAATCAGAACTGTCATGTTAATGCCTTTTTCTCAGCTAAATCTTTAAATTCTGTGAGTTTGAGATTAATTGGGATGAAATTTGAGGCAAACAATCAACTTATGACTAATTGCTGATTAATGGTTTATTAGATCAAAATGACTTCCTGTCCATTCAGAATGTCAGCTCAGATCTTTCAGCGTTGTAGTTTGGGCGCCATCCAGAAGAGGGCGCCACTAGTACTCTTGAGCAGAGACAGCTGGTATAGAAACAAAGAAGGCGGCGCCATACCAGAACTGGAAAGAGAAACGGTCCAAACGGTCCGGTATGGGACACAAAATTAACTTACGCGGTTCTGTTTTGAAATAAACAGCCGAGAAGCTCCTTAAGTTATCACCATAATACAAGAAATCGTTAGAATACATTGGTTTGCTTTTTTTTAATATTCTCCATATTATAAAAATATTTAGCATTTTGCTATGGATCCTCTTGATACAAATGCAAACTCAGATTTTTAAGAAAATGGCCTCTTATGTATTAGTGGTCAGTCAATCGATTCAGTCTCCTTTAAATCAACTTGTTAATCAATATCTTGCATCCCCAGCAAACAGATAAACTGAACCAGTGACCAAGGAGAATGAGACCGAAAACAGAGGGGAAAGAGGAGGCAGGGGGCCTAATCGGGTAGATTCCAGTGTGTGTACGTGTTTAGGGGTCTGAATCACCTGACAAGCATCAGGTCTGATTTCATAAACCCCTGACGGGGGTTCACACCTCACCGCACAACACAGCTGTCACAAACGTCCTCAACCCTCCCGCCCTCCACTGCACTAATGTAACAAGGATGAGCCGTTTGGCATTCCAAGTGTAAATAAACCTTGACGGTTTGTGTGGGATAAAAATGAGTTTGAGAAAAACAGACCCAGATTTTTTAATAAAACCCCTGTTTGAAGTTGATGCAGGGGGTGACGGGGAGTTTTCAGTAATCATAAATAACGCAAACTTTCCTCAGTATCATCACCACAGTCTGCAGAGCCTTGATAAGAGCCACCCTCTTTAACTTTAACTTCCCCGTCCCCCTTCTCAGCCTCTGACAAAAAAAAAAAAAAAACATCTCCCCTGGCAAACACAAAGAGACAGAAGCAACTAAAAAGCAAAGAAAAGAGGAGGACTCACTCTGACAACGTAATTAAATCTCCTCGTGTCCTTGATGGCGCTGGAGAAATCCAAGCGGTTGAAGGCCTCTCCCAGCGTACAATATCCGTGGCGCTGGGAGAATTTAATTATCAGAGTATTAGGCTGCAATCCTGCGCAAGAGCGCCGAGTTGTTTACATTAGCAACTGTGATTGCGAAAGTTGATAGAAAGCTAATTGAGGCAGTCTTACCTCCTTGGTGCTTCCTTTGTGAACGTAAATCCACTTTTCCCTATGGAAATCTGGAAGACGGAGAGAAACCAGGAAGAAAGGGTTTTACGTTAGTGGCCTTGCTTGTGAGAGCTGCTCATAAGCTCTGGGATAAATGCAAGAGCACGCGACGCAAATAAGATACAATTTCAGAGCTGGTTTAGTTGTTGACGGAATGGTAATGAAATGCTCCACATTTAGAGATGCAGCAAGCACGCTTTTCATAGCCGATACAGATTTCTGGTTGCCGGTTTTATTTCTAAAGGACTAGAACACATAAAATAATGTACTACTGCTTCTGGGGATGATCACATTGACATCAAAGTAAATATCTGTAACTTTTGAGGCTGAGATTTATGCCCTTTGTTCTTGGAAGTCCGAAAATCCGGGTTCCATGTCAGAAAAGGGGGGTAAAAAAAATGCTCTGTTGGCTGAAAAAACTGAAACTCTATAAAAAAGTCACCATCCTGTATAGTTGCAGAAAACAAAACAAAAAAAAAAAAACTGATTGAAGCTGCAGGTATGAACTCGTCGCATTAAACCAGTAGCGCTAAATTCATATCAAATCCCACCTGAGTGTCCCTGCTAATCCTAGACCTAAGCTCCGGCTTCAAGGCAAATCGAATGAGCCAATCTATAATTATCTACTTTACCATTGTGAAAAAAAAAAAGAACACAAAGTGCAGCATTTGATCTGGTGACATTGTTAGACAGTACATTTTGAATGTTTCAATTTCTGGCTGAACAACCTGTGAGCCGCTGTATCAAAATTAAATAAAGTGGGAAAAACAAAGTCCTGACACATTCTGCTTCTGATCTGGACCGCATTTCTCGTGCCTCATTACGTAGCTCATTTATTCTGCGCGTGTTTGGGTCTCTCTTCGCAGGGACTCACAGGGGACCTTGGTGTTGTTGTTCATCAGATCCTTTTTCCTCTTCTTGGCGGACATCTCATAGCCGAGAGAGAGCAGCAGGTTCTCCTTGTTAAAACACTCCGGCTCGTTGTCTTTGCAGAAGCTGGGGAGGGGAACGAAGTTCACATGTGAGCCACACAAAAGTTAAGCGAACGATGCAGAAGTTCAATTCTGACTGGATGTAACGTTGGCCCATGATCAAATGTGGATTTTTTTTATTTATTTATTTTTTTTTTTTTGGTGTGTGTTTTAGAAAGCAAATGCTGTTATTTTTGGAAAGTGGCCAAGTTCAGCAGACGTTTGTTAATCCCCTCACTTGTTGTCAGGTTATTATTAGCTCGGTGATTAGCCTGAAAAGGAACTTGGCAACCAGAAAAAAAAAAAAAAAAAAACACTGATGGAAACTTACACGAAAGGCCCTCACTCTGCCTTTTGTTTGCAATGCAGTTTGGCCTCGTTTCAAAACATCTCCCTCATCTTCCTCCCTCCTGCCATATTTCTAACACCAAGCAAACAAACTAACTCTTGTCAAACTGCTACATTTTCTCAGGCCAGGCCCTTCACACAACCAACCTCTCCACAGAGACGTTGTTGTTTTTGTCGTCTGCTGTCCTCTTTTTCCACCCGTCGTCGGTTTTCACCCAGTTCTGACCCGGTGACCTCCAGTCCTGTCCGAGAAAAGGCATGTCGACTCGGTCACTAACAGCCGGACGTCGAAGAGGAAAGCCGCAGAAAAACACGCAGGGACTCTGCTTCTGCCAAACCGGGCGCTCCTTCTTAATGTTAAGTGCGTTTATGTGCTTGTGTTGACTCCTGCGCAGCTCGCCTTTTATCCTCCGACTCAGAACCCGGAAGCAACGAAGCTCCGCCCACTTTGGAAACTTCCTCGCAACACGTGGCTTTGTTTATCAACCTCAGCGTTGAGACGGAGGAGGGAAGATCTTTCGATGTCATGGAAAGACAGGAGCGCAGGACACAGATCAGATTCATGTGAGAGTGTTTTTTAAAAAAGCGTAGAAGCTTGAATAGTTTTGAAATACATACTTACTATGATGTTTACTGTCTGGGAAGAAACAATTGAGTTTAGCACTTGGGTTGTATTTTGTCCTTCGTGCTATTTTTAATGCAAAATATATAAAAAAACATTTTATTTCGCTGAATTTATTTAGAATCGTCTTTGGCCTAAATGCATATGTTGGCTGGAATTAAATTCAGAGTCCAGTTCTGATTAATGCATATTTCCACAATAAGACCCTGCCTGGAGGGCTACTGATGGGGGATTGACTGCATTTTATAACACATAATGTATTCATGTCAGGAGAAAATGTCTGTGAGTGTAAATATTAGTATGAAAACACATCAAGTGAACAGGCAGTGAAGCCCGCCAGTCCTCTTTGTCAATCCTGAGTTTATAAATAGATTGACTTGTGCTTTAGATTCTTCCAGAGCATTTGGTTGCAGTGCAGATTGTGTTTTTATTGACTGAAGGGTTTATAGTGTATTTATTTATTTATTTACCAGGCATATTTTTATTGTTCCCTTTCTGTGTCTGCATGTATCCATGTTGTGCCTGGACCAGTGTATCCATGTCTGCATAATACGAGAGTGTGTGTGAGGGTTGGTGTGTTCATGTGTCTTAGCACACCCATTAATAATACATTTGAATATTATTGAAAAGTCAATTTCCTTCAAGAACTTTATCACTAAGTGAATATATAGATTATTCACAGAGATGGATGTTCGAAAGCCTTTATCTATGTTAATTTGGATGATTTTCCGCTGACAGTTAATGAAAGCAAGATATTTAGAATTAGAATATTACATCGGACCAATATAAAGCATTGTTAATAGAGCTATTTGTAACAGAGCTTAATGAGAAGTATGCTTAATGCCTGCTTCAAGGTTGCAAACAGTACTTTCAATCTGATAAATGAGCCTCAATGGAGCTCATATTTTAATTTAGTGAACATGACTGTGTGCATATGTACAGAACTGGATGCAGAAGTTGCTTAAATGCTGAGAAAGTAGCATAACTTTATTTTTGTGATATTTGAAGTTTTTTCTCAACAGCGATCCAGAAGAAAAAAAAAACGCGTCTAGGGCTGCTTGATTGATTTTTGACCTCTGTCTTTAGACTTAATTATATAATTCCAAGTGTTTGTTGATTAATTTACACTGCTATTCGACCTTGTGTTATTAACAAACATCAACTTTGCCTTTACTATCTCGATCAAGGGAAATGCATACAGTCTAGCTGTCCTCATCTTCAGCTACTTTCTCAAAGTCATCCTGCACATCAGAAATGGAGCTGATCCAATCATTCAGGTCAAAAGGCCACAAAGGAGGATGTGATTTTATTTTTTTTTTAACTAAGAATGTTAGCATGGTGGAAATGTGGCACTGAAGCACAGGCTAGTAGAAGAGTAAATGTTTCTTCTTTCCCTTAACTCATGGCACACTCTGTGATCACTAAAACATGTCAGCCACTGTGCACATCAGATAAACCTTTACGAGAAGCAACGGTCAATTTTTAGCTGGCCTTCTGCGTGTGTGTTGTGTTATGTCCTGTCTCTTGAGGGCGACCAGTTTAGCACATGTGGCTGATGTGGTATTTTTTTACTGCACACAATTCACTGGTGGTTGCATCCTTTTCTGCAGGGCTTCATTAGAGAAGTGTTTGACTTTTGTAACATTTTGTTACTTTACTAACATAAAATGTAATGTTGTTTTTTTTGTTGATACTTTATGCGATGGCCCACATAAAGTAGTGCATCACTGTGAAAAGAGCAGAAAATGATAGCTTTCAGTTCATTTCACTCCCATTTGTCCCACTGTGACAAATGGGAGTGGCAGCATCATGCTGTGGGATGCTACTGTTTATCAGGAAGCTGGTCAGAGTTGATGCACTGCAAAAACACAGAGCTTGTCTTAAATCAGTAATTCCTTAATACTGATTTTTTTAAAAAGTACTAGTTCCACTGGCAGATTATTTGGTAACACTTTATTTGACGGAGTGTGCATAAGACTGACATGACACTGTCATAAACATGACATAACATTTGTCATGAACATGAAGGAATCTTTATGAATGTCTATGACTGTTGTCATGAAGTGTCATTCGGTAAACAATGACACTTTAATGCAAAGTTGCTTTAGACGTTGCCTTGAAAGTCCATTAAAAGTGCCGACTTTGCATTATTTTGTAAATAATGACACTTTAATGCAAAGTTGGCACTTTTAATCAACTTTCAAGGCAACATCTGAGGTAGTTGATTCTACAAAGAACTGAACCAGGAGGGCTGAGTTCAAACGCATATTTAGTGTTGCTGTGTGACGCAAAATCCCTGTTAAGTACTTTGGTGTAATTTAAATGACGACATTTCCAAGGAGTGTGTATACTTTCATGAAGTGCTGTAACATACCTAAGGAGTCAACAAAACAAGAAAGATCACTGCACACTCTGTATGTGGCCATGCAGTCCACTGTCTACATTTGATTGCACTCACACTTCAGATGGAGAAGGCTGAAATACAGTAGTTTCCTATGTGGTTAACTGAGATGGTGTTATAATTGTAAAGAAAAAAAAGAGAACTTTAAGGCTGACAATGCATGACAGTGAGAACTTGAAGAACATTTAGTAAATAATACGCTGCCATCTGCTCCTAGGGTCAGTTTAGCTCTATTTATAGATCAGGCTCAGCCAAAGGATGACATGGAAAGTCCCAGCAAGTATCTGGTCTGTGGGTGACTAAGCTATGTTCTCAGAGACTGAATAGTTTCTGTTTAGCTTACTAAGTGGACCAACATGAGATTATTTATCTTCTGGTTAGAGAATAATGAGGGCAAATTGATCTTATGCTGCATAAAAAACAACCTCATTCAACTTCAAATAACATAAACAAGTAGCAGTATCTTTTGGCGAAAACTGCATTTCAGAATCAGCCAAGGCGAAACTTTACAGATCTAAATAGCTTCAGATCAGATTGAGTGCAAACATCAATTTTCCAGGTTTACCACAAATTCTCATTTGGATTCAGTTTTGGGCTTTGATTGGGTTTTACAGGTTTTCTATTAGAGTCTATTTTCTTCCTATTAAGTCTGACTACCTTCCTTGTTCTTCCTGAAGAGAAGCAGCCCACAGCCTAATGCTGCCAACACCATGTGTCACTGGTGAGGAGGGTGCAGTCACAGCCATGTGTTTTCCACTCCTCATGTCTTTAACTAAAATGTGGACTTTTTGCCATAAAATACTTTTGATTTTGTTGCTACACCGTTACAAAATCAGGTTTTGTGGTTTTAATTATCTTTTTTTTTTTTGTTTGTTTATATTTTGAAAACACTGTGTCAGAAGATCTTTGAAAATTGGTAACACTGCTTACTTTCTTCAGCACCAGCTATTCTTAACTCAAGATAATAATTGGAATATTTATGACTTTGTTGCTGTTGGGAACATTTTAGTTGACATCTTCCTTCAGCACATGTGCCAAACTTAAGGCCCGTGGGCCAAATCTGGACCACCAGATGTTTCTTGCGTGGCTCTCTGGACACTAGAAACAGAGCTTTTAGGATTACATTTGTGTGCTTAAGTATTATTTTATTAGTCCAATCAGTAGTTTTATCTGTATTCTGCCAAATTAGATCAAGATCAAAGGATGTTTAACATTATTTAATTTCAAGAAGTTCTTATCAAATGCAGAGACAGATATTTATTAATATTTTAACAAAACAAAAACTCCTTACCACAACTCTTTCTGGATGTGGCCCAAAACAAAAATGAGTTTGACACCCCTGACCTACAGCCTGCTAAAATATGTAATGTAGAGTCAGCGATAAACATTTAAACCTTGTTGCAGGAGTGTATGAACTTTATTCTGGGAGGCTGCTTCTAATATCACTTTGGCTCTCATTTCCGCTATCTCTGTTTTTGTTTTGATAAGGCACAACAGCTGGTCGGTCCTGCCTGACCCTCTAAGAACCTTAATCACAGGAACAAACACACACACACGATTGCTCAAACATACACCTGTTGCTGCTTCTTGTGGCTGAGTTTCATCACTCGCTCAGATCCTCTGTTGTGAAACACGGCTCATCGGTTTCTCTCTGTCTCTGCTCTCTCTCTCTCTCTCTCTCTCCCTCATCTGCCAGCTCACCATCAGAGTCACATGATTCACATGGTGTAACATTTGCCTCCTTGTTTGTTACTCAAAATAACGCCAGATCACCTGTAGTTTTTCCAGCCTTGCTCGCCCTTCCACAGACTGCCGTCTGGCCTCACCTTCCTGAAAGCACGTCGCAGAAACACGTCGTGAGTTGTGGCTTGACAGAAACTTTCATTTAATATGTTTCTATTTACTTTTTTTCAGCTTTAAGTGCGCACACAGATCAAACCTTCTCACATTTTTCTCATGAGAGCTGCAAACGTCGGTGCATTTTATTAGAAACGGCCAACATAAAACAGGATGTGAAGAGGAAGTACAGCCCCAGATATGGATCAGAAAGTGCTTCTCTAAGACATAACATGGAAATTTAAATATGATTTAGTTAAAATATAAATGCCTACTTGTGACAATACATCTGTTGAGATGTAAGTGTTGTAAGAGAATATGTTTGTGAAGTAATTACTGATGAAATTTGATAAATTGAGCGAATAAACTGATTGATTGATTGATTGATTGATTGATTGATTGATTGATTGATTGATTGATGCTTAATTATGGGGATGAACACCACATGTTGCTAATCGTGGCTTTGAGGTGTAACTTAAATTAGATATTTGTTGCAGATTCTGTAAAGTCAGCACTTACAAATCCTGATGCTGAACATATATCAGAGAGAAATCATTTTTGTTTAACTTTTTGATTTTTTTACTTGTGGGGAGGGACAGAACATGGATGTATGTGCAGGAGAGGATCAAACAGACACTTACTGCTGAGATTCAAGTCACTGTATTTCTCTGTGAGAGGCTGAGACATAAAGAGAAGTCGCATGTTTGGAATCAAATTTTATTATTTCAAAGTTTTAAAAAAAACAGAAAATTTCCATAAAACAGTGACAACTTTCAAATAGGAAAGAAATGATGCAACGACTTCATGGATTGAAAGCCTCTGTTGAACGAAGACTGACTTAAATGTTTGTTACTTGTAGCATTTCATAAAAGAAACGTTAAAAATCTTATCGCAGCCGTTTGATTTCCCGCTTTCATTAAAGGCTGGGATAATCTTTGCCAGACACATGCGCTGCAGTCAGAGAGACCTGAGAGCTGAAACCAAAGAGCCTCCGGGATTCAAACACGACAAGTAAAATCTCATGATTCAAAGCCGGCTGAAAATAGCACTTTCATCCTTTGTGAAGTTGGACAGGTTAAGAACAGGCTGTGCAGCGGCTGTGTATTTCTCTTTTAAAGGTGCAAGTGTTGAAAAGAAACCTCTTTTTTTTTTTTTTTTTAAACAATCTCGCTTTAAATCGATTTAATAAACATCTTACTACTGCTCAAAAAATTGAAAAAGTCTTTTGCATTCATTATGATTTCTTCCAATTCTGCGTGACGCATGTCAGAGTCAGGCAGCCATGGTCAAACAGCTTAAAGGGCAACCTCCCTTTACTTGTCCAAGACTCTGTCTTTGGGTCAAAGCACTCGAAAGTGTCCGTGTCCTCTATGACATCATGGCCGCTGACGTAGCGTCCGCCTGTGACGTAGAGCTTGTTGTTGAGGCTGGTGGCAGCGTGGTGCATCCTCCGCTCCTTGAGGTTGGCACACTTAGCGAAGCTGTTGGCCTCGGTGTCGTAGGCCATCACTCGCCTGGTGTATCCTGTCACAGCGGAGGCATTAATATGAGAGAGAGGTGCAGCACATGGCGCTCCAGGACAGTGTCGCAATCCACAGAGGCATTTAAAACGAAACGTGTGAGTAATATGTTTTCCTTCACACGCTGAACCCCAAGAGATCATTTTTAAATGGGCAAACACATTTCAGAAACAACTATAAACATCTACAATTACAGCTGAAACCAAATATTTACATACACAAAAAATAAAAGGACACATATGGGTTGTTTTTCTTCTCATTGCCGGAAGTTAAACCCGACCACACTTTTCTTGATTTAGGACAGTTTGAATTACTGGAATTACTTCTATTTGAGAAATGCCAGAAAACTTTGTAAAAAGGTTCTTTAGAGATTTTCTCATTGGTAAAATTAAAAGGTTAATTCAAATCTAAATCTATTAGGGTTCTGAGTAGTTTTGGATTTAATTGCACTTTTTTCTCGTTATTGAACTCTGTAAAGTGCCGTGTCCATTAATTTGGTGCTGGTGCATCAGTTTCGGTTCGTTCAGTTACAACTCTAGTTTTGTTGTTCGACAGCTGTGAAATGGCATCGAGGACTCACCTATTGATTTACTTCACTTTGCACAGTTTTGGCTTTCTTCATTTTAACCATACATTAGTGGCTGAATTGCTGCGACAGACTGGCGACCTGTCCAGGGTGAACCCCGCCTCTCGCCCGAAACGTTCACTGGAGATAGGCACCAGCACCTCTCATGACCCCACTAGGGACAAGGGTGTTAGAAAATGGATGGATGGATGGATGGATGGATGGATGGATGGATGGATGGATGGATGGATGGATGGATGGATGGATTGAGTTCTTGTGTCCCTCAGGGATCAGTATTTGGGCCAATTCTATTCGTCATTACATGAGTCCTTTTGTTGATATTTAGATGGTGCACCATCCACGCGGATGATACTTGGATGCACATGAAATAAAAGCTGCAGTTTGTCTTTTTGCCATTACATTCTAAACTGGCCCAAAATTTTCTTAAATTTAGTCAATGTGATTTTTGGTTGTCCCATCTAATTATTTCAGTGCTATTCTATCAAATATCTTAGTTAAAGTTGCTCATATTTTATCCTAAGCTTAGTTTTGATTCTTAATTTAAAGCCGTCACTCGGCCTTGTTGGTTCCACCTGGGCAGTCTCAAATATCTGGTCATTTCCTTCAGCTTTACAGTTGCCTCTACCTTCACCTTAAAGTCTGAAATGCAGTTTACTCAGGTATTAGTCAGAGCTGCTTCCCCTCTCTTCAAGCTGTCTCAACCTGTTGCAGCTAAACTCATTACAGGTCTAAAGGACATGAAAGTTGTACTTGCTCTCCTTCCTTCCCTGGTTGCTTGATAGATTCTTAATTGATTTCTAAATCTTCCCTCACTCCTTCAAAGCTTTAAATGGCCTGGCCTCTGAATACATCGTCGCCTTATTGACCCAGAAGGTTCCCTGCTGACAGCTCCCTGCTAACGCTCCCAGACCAAAGGTTGCTGTCGACTTTAGCAATGTTTGACGTTTTTCAGACATTTACTATAGTAGCTGTCAATCACCACAGAAGCCTTACTATTTTTCTAAACCGTGTTTTCCAAAGTACAGTTCTATCTTCTGTTTTTGGTTTTAAAAAGTATTTGCTCCATTTGCCTACCGCCAATGATGTAGATCTTTTCGTCTAGAACAACAGCAGGAGCAGACACGTTCTTCACTGTTCTGTTCTCCATCGTACACCACATGTTCCTGCCAATGTGATATACCTATGGTTGGAGGTAGAGGGAGAGACAAAAGATGAGTGGATAATTGGGGAAAAAATGAGAAATCAAAGTAACAAGGAGAAGTTTGTTCCTTGAGTTCACCTGTATCAGTCTGATGGGGTTGTGTGTGGCATCCTGTCCTCCAAACATGTAGATTCTCTGGTTGGTAGCAGCGACCGCTGGATACAGCACCGTCTCTGGCATTGGTGCCACGGCTTCCCATTGGTTGAACATACTGTTGTACCTTAAAACAATGTTGGGAGATTGTTTGTGAATGTTTTTAAAGTTGCACCTCACTTTTATTACCAGCAGAAGGCTTTGACTAACGTCTCACCTTTCAACACTAGCTGTCAGCTGTCTATCAAACCCGAGGCCACCCAGGACGAAGATGAAGTGCTGGTAGAAAACGCTCTGGTGGGCAAAGCGAGGTTCCAGCATGGGCTCTGCTGTCCTCCACTGGTTGGTCTTGAGGGAGAGGGTGTACACCGTCCGGCTGACTTGGCTGCTGCTTGTGTTTGTGGTCAAGCCTCCCAGAACGTACAGTATGCTGTGAAGGGCTACGTAGGAGGCTTTGTAAAGACGTGCAGGCAGCTTGGTGAGCCGCTGCCACTTCTGCTTCTTCTCATCGAAAACCAGCGCCTCCCTCGAAGTCAGCTCGTTGTTCCTTCTTCCTCCAACCACCACCAAGGTGTCATCATAGCTACAGCGCCGTGGTGCGGTCCAGAGAGGTTTAAAGTCGACCACAAAGTCCCTGACATTTCTTGTGCCAATCGAAAACATGAGACGCCTTACAGACTCAATGATCTCGGTGCAGAGGGTGGAGGACTGGATCAGAGGGTTGTTTGCAATGAACTGGAAGAGGTAGGTAGGGTGTAAATGTCGAAGACGGACCTTTTTGAAAAGGTTGCTTATGGTCCCCCGCCTGGAGACGGGATCATGACGGATCCAAGCAACAAGTGTCTCAAAAACCTGCTCCTCCTGAGCGCAAAGGCTGTCATCCTCCAGGTACCCCATTAGTTCCTGTAAAGAAAGCTCGCACAGGTCCTCAGACGAGGACACGTCAGTAAAGCTCTCCATGGCCATCTCTTTTGCTTTTTTTCTCAGACTGTTGCAGTTCATCAGATCTGAGAGTCTGAACATGCTCAAGCAGTTGTCTGGTCTCAGCTGTAACTGAAGGAAACAGGAGCAGGCCTCAAAAAGGCGGCCAAATTGCAGCATGGATGCCGCCTGCATTAGATGAAGCACATTATCCAGGCTGATGCTAATGAGTCCAGTGTAAACATAGTCCACAATACTGGTCAGAATGACAGGTCCAACTCCTTTCATATCGACCTTGGTCTGTCGCGTCTCCATGAAGTCGTTGCAGAACATGGCTCGGAAGTAGGCGCTGCTGGACGCCAGGACGTTACGGTGGCAGGGGATTTCAGTGTGACCAGCACACAGGATGACGTCTGTCAGGATGTTCTCCGCCCTCAGTTTGTGCAGCTGCAGAAGCAGGGTGGAGGACTGTTCCTCATCCCTGTAGTGAAGGACCTCAGCAGCAGGTGGATCCATGCTGAGAACAGATCATGCCAACCCATTTGGTTTCATGTTTGTATGTGTTGTTCCACCCTTATGGTTTCACACGCCTGTTCTGAGGTATTGCTCAGCATTTCAGAGCTTAAATTACAAAGTTTGATGGTAAAGTTTTTGTTTTTCCTATTGTTGCAGATGACATTAAATAATTCATGTAATTTTAGAGAAAAATTGCAATAACTTTAACAAACTGCATAGAACTTCATTCTTAGAAACATACTAGCATCCCTTCATTTTTCACTGCCTGTTTCCTAAACTAACCAGCATTCTGGACAGTCACCTGGATTTGTTGGATTCCTTGTATCTTCCATAGCATCACAAATGTCAAATACAGTGGTTTTCAATTTTTTTATGACAAGTTCCACAGCAGGAATTACCAAGATTCTCAAGCATCCCCTATCTGACGGGCCTTTTAAAGCTTCTGTAAACCAAAAAGAGCTAAATGTATTTGTGTGAGGAATTCAGTTTAACCAGTTCACTCATTTTCAAGTTTCAAATTGTAGTAATTAACAAAATGCTGTAAGTGGGAAAGTCAGAGGTTTCTTATCAACCTTAAAAATCCAAGATGGCTGCTTTCCGAAGCGGTTTATTTGTTCTTCAGAAGAGTTCTCTTTTTTCACACCCACTTGTGTTGAACATGTTGCCAAAGCAATTTAAAAAAGTACGTAAAGAAGAGAAATTCTTGGTTTTTAGCTTGTATTGCTTGCATGAACTAGTATGGCTATTTTACATATAAATGAGCAAATTCTAATGTTTTTTTGACTTTGATTTGAGCATGACCTAAATGTCATTCTCATTTCCAATATTTAATCTTCAAAAGCACATTGAACATGAACAGCACTTGTTGCTGGTCAGCTTTAGTTTACATGGAGTTCCTGTTCTCCACTGCACTTCTCTCTTGACTAGTTTCTGCTGAGGGAAACGTCAATTTGCTTATACAAATCAGTATTTTGGCCGTTGGTGCTTTTTAGCTCTGCTAAGATAATGTAGCATTAAAATTTCAGCTACCAAATAACCTAAGTTAACCACAGCTTGAACACCGCTGAGCTTGTAGTTTGTTTTTATAGGCACTTTCAGCACTTCTGCTTTCAGATATAATAATAGTTTGGTTTTTTTTAAAGTGGTTGTGCATATCTGATCAGACTGAGTTACTCATCCGAATTTCTGGCTTAAACACTGGTGTGTCTCAAAATGTCTTTGCCTTTTTCATTTTATGCTTTATTTGTTGTTTTATGCTAATAATAATAATAATAACAATGCAATTCATCAGTACTACACTTTGTCTGGAGAAAAAAATAAATTCTCTGTCTCTATACAACACATGAAATGCCACGTTCCTGATCACAAAACCATCCTCCCAAACATCTCTTACCTGTCTCCTCGTGTTTTTGTTGTCTTGGTTGTTTTCTGCAGATGGTGCCCTCTTTAAAACAAGGTCAGATTAAAAACAAACCAAAAAAAAGACATCTTGGCATTCTGCTGTACTTTCTTTTCCTCGTTGTTTAGGTGATGCTGTGCGACTGCATGTGCTTCTCTCTCTCTCTCGTTGCAGGCAGAGTGTTGCACACTGTTTGTTGTTATGGTCTCTTTCCACGAGGCCTGTGTACATTCCTTCCCCTAAAAATAGAGCCGCTCTCTTTGGAAAACAGCTCCGCAGACTCACATGTGACATGGGAGAGAACTTTCTGAGAATCCGACTGACTCCATCACCTCAGCGTCTTTCTTTCTAAACTTCCTCCTCCATTTCTGTATCAAGTGCACGTGACCTCCCCTTTCACCTATACAGCTTGCCTTTCTGTCCGCCCCACCGTCTGCATCTCTGTCATGGTACATGACTGTATCAGTAGGAGCAGTGCTGACACTCGATAACACTCTTTTTTTTTGCTGTCTGCTCGCTCTGCCAGGCCGGCTGCCGTAGCTCACAGGGGTATAAAAAACAAGATTATGTTACCGTCGAAGCAACATAAACAGAGAAATTAGGAGCCTGGCACTCGAGAAGAAGGGACTAAAATATTCTTGCTCTGATTTACAAACAAGTCTCGACAGGTTCATTGGGATTTGGGATGTTTGGGAGTCAAGCTGAGGAAAAAAAAAAGAAGGGTCTGGCTTCACTGTTTTACAGATGGTGTTCACGAGAACTCTTATTTAACAAAAAGATGCTGGCTTTTCCCTTCGGCTGCGCTTTTTTTTAAGCTAATTTCCATCCCCATGTTTTGTGTTCCCCCCTGAGGTAGAAAAAGGCCCCATTCTGCTCAGCTTTTGTGGAGGCCGTCCACACAAGGTGGCAATGGGATTGTCTGCTCGTTCCCTTTTTGCAGCTGGAGAAGAATCAAAGCGTGTTCATGGAATGTGGGCACAGAAAAGAAAAGCAACAAAAACAAACAATAAAAGAAAGCGCTTTCAGTCATCGCGTTTTATAGATATGCCGTGTTTTCCTTGTACCAGGGCTTTTGTACAGAGCATGGCAAATCGGACACAATAAGCTGCTTGAGCTACACGTGGGCACAGGTTTTTATTCAGCGTGTGAACCCGCGGCTTGGTCTCAAAATGACACAGTTTGCATGCTGCGTCTGATGCAAAAGCAAAAGCAAGCACCCTGAAGTTAAGGTTAAATATTAGCCGGCCAGTAGCTGATAGTGATAATCTACCAGGAAAACTTTCTCAAAGGCAGTAGCAACTAAACAGCACCATCTAGTGGCCACGCTGTCAAAACCGATACCAAGAACAACCTGAGACCGAAAGTTTGACTTGCCTTTATCGTCAGCAATAAAACTATAGATGTATTGCGTGACGCTGCTGATGAGCTTTTACTTTGAGACTCCCAACAAATAAGCGTGTTTCAGCTGTGTCACAGATCTTGTTTTGTAAAGAGAGAGAGAGAGAGAAAGCTTATCGTCTTTGCTTTGAACGCAAAGCAGTCTCAACTCATCACCCACACATTACACCCATTCACTTCTGTGATTGCATCCTTTTAAACTTGGGCATATTGCCTGCTGCCTCTGTTCCTTCACCTTGACAAAAAGGACTCATTAATGTGTGCCTGCAGGCAACAAGCTATATTAAAAGTCGTCGCTGCTGCAAAGATATATTTTTTTTCCATACAGGAGCAAAAAAATAAAAAAAAGAGAGAAAAGATCAAAAATACTGTTGCCGCCCACAACCATTGTTGCGTCCCTCATATCACCAAATGATTATCTTCTCCTGATTTAATAGAAGGAATACACAAGGGGGCTCACTGATTTGTATGTGTGTGTGTGTGTGTGTGTGTGTGTGTGAGTGTGTGTTTGTGGAGGTGGTGAATGGGAGGGGAAATGTTTCACCTTAGTAAAGTGAAATGTCTTTTTGAAAGTAACTGAGAGTTCAGTCTGTGCTTCACTTTATGTAACTGCTCCCCTTGCTGTTTTCACTTTTTTTTCCTCCATTTTCTTATAACTACAAGCTTTAAATGAGCTTTTGGTGACACAAAGCTTTTCAAAATTATGCAGTTGAATGATTTTTAGTGTATTTTTGTGAATATTTGAAAAGTGTGGTGTGCTTTTCTATGCAGCCCACAAAGTAAATACCTTCTTTTTTGTTTTGGTTTTTTTTGAGTGTAAAAATGCACAAGTATCTTTTCATATTATTTGTAAATAATTTTGAAATGCACTGCTTTGTGTTGGTCAATCTCAATAACAAGTGCTAGGAAATAGTTTGAAAGTCACTGTAAATAATCCATACTTAGTTTAATTTACATCAGTCTCCTCCTCACCTCCTGTAAAATGTGCGTGGTGCTTTCTAAAAACATCTCGGGGGCTGCAGATAAGAGAAACCACTGGCAATAAATATGGAAGAATCGGAGCTCTGGACCTCATACAAGCCCAGATAATGATTCCCTTTCATCAGTGTTTGCTCATTTAAGGCCCTTTTTATTAAATCAATGGGAAACTGCTGAAGAACATTTTCATCAGTCTCCCCAGCTCTGCAGAGGAGTAAAAAAAAAAAAAAAAAAAGAGAGGTATTAAAATCCTCTTTGTCAAAACGATAATGGCTATCGCTTCGATTCCACATTTTCTCCCAAAAAATCTCTTCCTTGTTGTGAAGTTTGGGTTGCATGTGCACCAGCCTGTCACTCTGTCATTTCTCTTTAGATGGCCTGGCGCTGGTGCCCTGGGGGGCAGAAGGGGGGGGGCAATGCTGTGCTTGACTAAGCTTGCTGAGACTTACAGCCCAAAACAAGCTTCACTTCCAGAGAAGAGTCAGACAAAGCTGGATAAATTCTTGTGATTTTCTACCACTGACTTCTTCATTTTTTATTAATTTTTTTTCATGGAGTGAGTCATTGAGAGATGGGTTATGATTTGAGCTATACTGTGTCAAAAGCTCCACAAACCTTAAAGCCGAGGCAATTTGGATTTATGGACCACAGACGTCTGTAATCCTTGCTATTTCAAGTCAGTTTATTTTGAAGACACAGATTGCTACCACGTGGTCACACTCTGAGCTTTCAGAAAAAAAAAAGTGATTTTAGCCCAAACAGATTTATCTATTGATATAACACACTTAAAAAAGCCACTCTACCAGGAATACACTCGTGTTGCCACAGTTAAGCAGCGTAAACTTGGATGGTGTAAATCCTCTTGCAAGTCCTTTATTTCAGCGCTCTCTGCTGCTTTCAATGAAAACTCCTAGAAAAAGAGCAAGTGTTGCAAGCCATTAGCTGCATAAAAAAAAAAAAAATAAATCAGATGCAATGTGATTAAAATTCGGAGAAATTACAACTAACGTTATAACTATTTCTTTGCCTCCACTTTCCCCAAACAGTCATGGTGATCGAGCGGTTTGTTCATTCACACATCAGCCAGTCAGTTATTGTCTGTATAAGTGTCTAAATATCCCATTTGCTAATTAAACATGCAACCAATAAAATGCTTCCTTCCCTCGCTGAAAGAGTGTTATGCTGCTGTTAATTTGTTGGCACAAACTCATCCACAGCGACATAATAAAAAAGAAAAAAAAAGAAAAAGAAATGCTGATCATCTTTTTTGTTGCTGCTGGATTAAAAGGGACATTCTTTAATGAAAACAGAAAGGAGTTTAGAGTATTTATAGATTTTTGTCACATCACAAACACAAATTCCAGAGAACTTTATTGGTTGTTCTGTGAGGAAATGCCAATAAACTACTGCATAGCTGCAGAAAATGTGCGCTTTAAAAAAATAGCTCGAGCTCAGTCCGACTGGACAGAGAAGATCTTCAAGCAATGGTTGAAGATCAACCAATGCTTGATGCATTCATTTTCTCTGAATTACACAGAGGTGGATTCTATGGACTTCTGAATGCATTTTAGTTACACTGGGTTTTATTTTGGGGGTATAAGAGTTGAGAGGGATGGATAAAATCACACGGCCTAGTTTTCTTTAGGCTTCTGTGAACTTTTGATCCTCCAGGCGGTTTCTGTATCCACTAGGTGTCAGGCCTGACGTTGTGGAAATTTCAAAGCGAGAAAGCCCAACTTTGCTTCATGAGGCTCAAAGAAGGCATCAGGTCAGTTTAACTCGGTCTATAAAACCCTTTATGAATAAATGATTTGCTATTTTGAGGCCAACAAAACTGCAGCGTTTTACATGAGTACAAAAGACAAGTGTTTGCTGGATAACTAAGCAGCTGTAAGGTTTCAAAGACACAAGTTGTGGCTAGGGCATGAAATTTTGGGCTCATTTTTTATTA
Source organism: Alfaro cultratus (assembly GCA_903066825.1). Lineage (NCBI taxonomy): Eukaryota > Metazoa > Chordata > Actinopteri > Cyprinodontiformes > Poeciliidae > Alfaro > Alfaro cultratus. The sequence continues at coordinate 56,984 of CAEFZX010014351.1, read as the reverse complement.
AATTAAAAAAAAAGAAGAAGAAAGTTATTAAATGATTTAAGTATGAGTTCTAAGTCAGTCTGCTGAGAAAAAAATGCTCCCAGGTGCAGAGAAATCCATTCAGCTTTGAAGAAAAAAACATAAATCAACAAAGATTGAAGGAAGGAGATGGAGGCTTTAGCAGGGGTGCACAGAAACAGGGGGGTTCTGTACACACACACCCACACACACGCATACACACACGCTTTTATGCACGGATAAGGTCTTAGGGGGCTTTACAGTTAGCTGCTTAAAATTCCTCTGTTGTAACCAACACATGCAGGACATGCTACTTAGAAAAAGAAAAAAAAACAGTGCATTGTAATAACGAAGCAATGTGGAGGTGGAGTGGCAGGCGCTTTGCGCCCTCTTCCCAAGGTTCCTCGGTCCCTGAGCCCAGGCCACCATGCAACATGACAAACATGACCTCGCTGAACATCCTCTCTGATAGAGTAAGAAGCACCAGTGAGCGGCGTTGGAGGTCAACGGGGTGCTTGGGGATATTGCGTGTGTACTCCATGTTGCTCCGTGTGTCAGAGATAGAACGGTGATGGTGAGCGGATATTGATATTCCACTTGCAGCCGGAGCTCAAGCCAGTGTCTTTAAAGTGTCAACCCTCAGCAGCCAGCCAGGTGTACCTGAGGTATGGTCGAGAGAGAGAGAGAGGGGGAGAGAAAAAGAGAGACAGAAAGAGACAGATGAGGGGAGAGCAGTTGGGTTGGTGTGAGGGAGGGCAAGCACAGGAATGAGACAGAGATACAGAGAAAAATGGAGGGTGGTGCATGAAAGAGAGTAGAAATACAAAGGGAGAAAAAAGATAAAGAGGCAGGAGGAGGGGGAGAGACGACATCAAGACAGGAGGGAGGAAAAGGAGGACTTTGGTGGGATTTCTGGAGGTGAAATTACTCCGATGTCTTTGAAGGCCCCTGACAGGGTTCGTCTCCCTCTGTATTCTGGGCCACATGCAGACACACGCTGGAAAACAGATGGACACTCAGGGAGCAGTGGCTCCGGGGACAGACTGACAGACAGGGAAAATGTCAGGCTGGAAAACACAGCAAGTTGCTGCTCATGAGGTGCAGAATGGTTCGACAAGTTTGTGTTAGAAAAACAGCAAAAAAAGGACTGGCGGCTTTTACTAAAAAAAACAAAACAAAAAACAGCAACAATCATAGATGTGTGCTTAGGCTGTTTTCACATCTGATAATGCGGTAGACTTGGTAACATTTGTTACATTTTCAGCTAGTTAAGTGTTTGCTTTCACACTTCACGGTCTCAAACTAAACAAACCCTTTGAAAAGCCTGTTCCGCTCCTTGCCTGTGGTGGCGCTGCACCAAGAACCAGTGAAGGAAACAACACGAAACCCCCTGAAGAAGACATGAGCGCAACTTCCTTCTTCACTAAATGTACAAAAAAAAAGAAAATGATTTCTCTTTTATCTTTGGTAACACACCACGAGTCATTTCTTACTCCTAGCGTTAGATTCGTGTGTTTGTTTTGGTTGTATTTACCCAGAATGCCCTGCGCTGCAATTCGCTTCCTGGTTTCGGAGCGGTCTCTCAGCTCATTCGATTGCGCATTCACACCTCCTCAAACCAACTGGACTTTCTAGACCAGGGGTTGCTCAAGTCCAGTCCTCCAGAGCTACCATCCTGCAACTTTCAGATGCATCCCTGCTCCAACACACCTGAATCAAATGAATGGCTCGTCAGCAGGTCTGTTTAGAGCTGACCCTGGTCTGTTGGAATAAGGCTGCTTCTAAAAGTTGCAGGACAGTAGCTCTCGAGGACTGGACTTGAGCACCCCTGGTCTAGACAAACAAATTAGGAGTTTGACTGGTGAGGATTAAAGATTAAAGTGGATTCCTTTACTTCTCCTCTTGATGTGAGCTAATCTGGTAACCCGTATTTCTCCTCAATGGTGGAAATAAGTGTTGGATAAATGAATCTTAGTAGTTTTATGCTTAAGTGTGACAGCCCCATAAAACAATAACATCTCAGGCTCATTTACAATCTTCGGTCCCCCTCCCTTCTTCCAGCTGTCTGTACCTGCCAGGCTGATGGTAGATGAAGTGATCCTAAAATCTCATTGTAAGACATTTGCCTAATCAGAAGACACGTCTTGATACTAGCTCGTGGGCATTCAGTCATGTGAAAAATTGGATACGTTGCAGGAATTGTTCACTAGTTCAACATGGAAATATTCAAACATCATCCCTGGAGGATGAAAAAAAAATCCAATACCTCAGTTACACCAAGGGGAAATTAATTTTTTGTGTTATATTTAAAAACAAGACAGAAATTACGTCACATTAATCACAAGTCTTTGTTGTTCTGAAAGCAACTTGAGAGAAACTTTGTTGTGAAATGGCGCTATATATTTAAATAAACTGAACTGAATTTACGATTGCATGCTGGCTAAAGCATTGGAAGCTCTCAAACATCAGCATGTACGTAATTCATTTTGAGCTTTTAATGTTGCACAACATTATTAAAAAAACATGGGCGCGCAAGTTTGGATTTATCGAAGATAACTGTCTGGTAAGCCGATAAGTAACTATGGTAACACCATACATGTTTAATGTAAACTTTTGTCCAGATTGATCAAAAGGCCATCCTGCTCCAATCAGACCAATTTAACCCTCGACCCACCAAAAACACTCAGAAGAGACAACATTGTATTCTATGTAACAAACATGAAAACAGAAGAACGCTTCTAAGTAAAGATTAAAGTTGCCTTTTCTTTCTAAAAGAAGAATTTATAGTTCAATCTAAGTTTATCTCTCTTTTTTTTGCTTCTTTTGCAAACTTTATACTGTAAACAGTGCAAAAAAAAAAATCGATACAAATATTTGGGTTCTGATTAAAATGCTTCAAAAGTTTCTCCTGAAAAATATCTTTTGTCTGATCCTTTCTCTTTCTAAACTGACAAACTACGTCTGTTAACAACCGGAAATTTGGATCAAACGATAATTATAGATTGCCTGTACTAATCTTGCACAATCTCTTCCTCATAAAATCTACCAGATGAAATATTAAATGCGTTTCTCCGTGTCTGCAAGCAACCAGAGAAAAAATAAACACTGTGGGTTGTCTGCAAATCACATCAATGAATGTTTGTTGAACCTTTTCTATTGAGAGCATTTCTCTCTTTACTTATGAAGATGCTGCTCATTTAGGAAAAAAAAAGGGGGGCTGCAAAAGCAACAAGTCCGCCGCTTCATAATTCAGGGGTCAACGTTCACGTTCAGAGGCACATCAGTGGTTATGAGCAGCACAATAAAGCTGTATATCATTTCTTTTTTTTTTCCCTCTTTCACAATGCCAAGCTTTTAGATCATCCACCTTTTTTTTCTTCTTGGTTTCATTATGTTATCATTCGTCCCCGTTGCTTCCTGGAAACCTGCTACACCTCTCCTCCTCCCTCATTCCTCCAGCACTCCTCTTTTCTTTCCTCCCCCTCATCGCCCTCTCTCGCTTTTCTAAACAACGTCCAAATTAATGGAGGGTCCTTTTTGTGCGAATGCAGCTTGTGGGGATCATGATGACTGTTCTGACCTCGTCTAATGCTGGCAGCGTTTTGTAAAAAAAGAAAAACAGATCCGTTCGGGCGCCTGTGGAGATTATCACTCCGACGGAACATCAGAAGCTCATCTTCTAAACAGCAACGTCCGACTTTCTGGGATAATATTCCGGGGGGAAAAAAAGCACGACTTCCTGCTTCTGATGCTGAACCGCCATACTGTTCTTACACAATCTCTTTTCAGGAATGGTTACAACCATTGCATGAGCAGTTTAACTTTTAGCACCCGCACAGTATTTTGACTTAAGAGTCTTGGTGGTGATTTGGAAAATGGAAAAATAAGAATCTAAAGCCTGAGTGCTTTTTGTCAAAATAGTACTACAGAGACGTTTTCCTGCAAATTAAATTCAACAATACCTCATTTTGCAGCAACGCGTCTCAACCAAGTATCCTCAAAGAGATGTTGTGGATGGCGATGCTCCAGTAGCAGTCAGTCTTGCTACCAATCTGAGGAGGCCTCTGACTGAAAACTGTCATGTCATATTAATAGTCTAATTTCCAGGCAGTAGTATTCCACAGTAACATTTCATGGATGAATCCGTTCGTTGTTGACAAGCACTGCTAATCCACCTCATTTGCTTTTGCTGCTCCACTTTAAACCCCTGTTTGGTCTTATTGTTAGAAAGCAGAAAAAGTTTCCTGTGTTTGCTTGACATTAATTCAGACTAAATGTTACACATTTTAAATCACTTAGGATTGAAAACATATTTCTATTAGATGAAAAAAAAATATATTTTTATCATTAAGTTCTGCATACACTTGATTAACATGTCTTTAAATAAAATGGGGAACCTCAAATGATGATGTCATGGATTTGTAAAAACGTCTGGAGAATTGTAGACCTACAGAAGTCTGATTTTTCTTTTTTTTCCCCAATTCCCAGATTCTTGAAGGTTTCACATTCACCTGTTCAAACGGCTGCTTCCAGGTTTAAACACCATGGAGATGTCTACCATCGATACCGTTCAGGAAGGAGACGTGCACAGGAAGCACGCTACACAAAACACACGCCGTCTCCTGGAAAGGTCATGTGTGTTTTTATACACAGTATTTAAATATCAAGCGTCAAATAGACAGAATTCCGACAATAGCAAAAAGACTCCATACTTAGAAAATGCAACAAGTGTCCCAGTACATTGCAGTCAGCTTTTTTGTATCTTTGTACTTTTGCCCTCTTGTAGTCCGTTTCCTCCCCAACTCCACGCGAGTTAAGTGAGAACTGAAAAACAAGGTTACTTTTTGATAAACAGCACAGAACAGCATGTCTGAAAAGATAAAATAGTGTGTACATTTGTGCTGTTCACAATAACAGTTACCACCATCTGTTCTTTTCCCTCTCCTTCGTCACGTCAAAATGACCTTGACCTCAACCTGCTAGAGGAAAAAAAAAAGTTTTTGGGTTTTTTTTACTGACAAATGTGCAGTTTACATAACCTGTTTGCATTGCTGCTGTGTTTCTCGCAGCCTTCAGACATGTTGCATTTCAAATCAAGGTGTCATCGATGGCGCAGAGAGCTCTATGGACGCCGAGTTCCCATTTCATCTTTCATGCAATGTCTGCGAGTGAAAATAATTGGTAGCGTTTCTTCTTTAGTCAGTTTTAAATTAGCTACAGAAAAGCATTCACTGCGGTAGATGTGTAATTTACAGAAATTTTGAAGGACAAGGTTGACTGTGGAAGCAGCAACGGATCAATCAGTGTCATGAGCAGAAAACATGTTTTCTTCAGCTCAGCCACACCTGTGCCATTAAATCGTAGCGTACATGAGAAGTGACGTTTTTCCAACCACGAGGAATGTGAAAAAAATCTCGCTTTAGTGAATAACCTTTTTTGAGCTTCTGGGTTCCACCTCTTGCTGTCATGTGGTGGGGGTGAGGTGGTGAGGCAGGACGCCAGGAGACCCAGGTAAGGTGAAAAAACCATGATTTAATGGAAAATAAAACGGCAAAGACAGTCCAAAACCACGGCAGCACTGCTGAGCGGAAACCAAGGCTCATCACAGGTAGCGCAGGCAAACGAATGGACACACTAATGCACCGACATGACGACTACGACATAAGACGAGGACCCGATGAGGAACAAAAGACACAAGTGAGATTAAATACACTGAGGGTAATCAAGGGAACGAGACACACCTGGGAGTAATCAGGGGAGACAGGACAACGGAGAGCACAGAGGTCACAGAGAATCAAACATAAATACAGAAAAACACAGATCTTGACACTTGCAGAGTTTATCAAAACAGGTACTCTAATTTTTTTATTTTTAATCTTCAAAGTTTAGTTCATTCTTAATTTCTTTTATTAAATCAATCAAACCAAATGCTGTTGACCTTGCTTATAGAGAAAGATCCTTCAAAATGAGGAAAAAAGCAAGCATCTGGAGTTGCTGAAATGGTTATCTACAGAGTTATTAGCTGTCAGTATCTTACCTGCAGCCAGTGTTCATCATTAACAGAGCAGTTTGTATTGAAAAAAAGAGAAAAGATAACAGCTGAAAAATTCAAATCTCATCTCTACTTTTAAATAGCCATGGATTTGTATGTAAATAATCCTGTTAGGAAAAATATGTAGTTTATTTAGAAGCTTTTGCATAAATATCTTTAGTATTTTGGAGATAGGAATTAGTTTAAAATGATATTTTCTTGGTTCTATAAACATCTAGTGTGAAGGAAAGTACAAGACCTATAGCAACAATTCAAATAAGATGTGCCTGATTGAAAAGTTAGATTGTTATTTGAATCTTCCTGAATGCGCTTTCATATTTTTAATGTTTTGGGGTTTTTTGGACTTGAAAAAATAGCTAGTACTGAGTGTACCGTTGTTGTGAGGCTGCTGGCTAAGGTGCAGGTTTTTTTAAAGATGAATGAACATCAACCTGCTCAAAATACTTTGATTCAGACCCAAAGGATGGAAATTTATAATAAATATATGCAACATTGGAGCTAGTGATCCTGTTAAATTATGAGTAGGCAAAACATCCAGAGGGCTAAACAAGATTTCCATGGTTTCAACAAGAGGAAGGAGACAGGTGGCTTAACCCGGAGAGGAGGAGTACATGTCAATGCAGTGAGTAAACAGAGAGGCTGATAAAGTGGATAAAGGCAATTTTATGTCTGTGAGCCATCAGACTAGCTTGAAGCCCGATTTTCCAGGAGACTTTGTGAGGGCGTATGGACCTCACAACATTAACATTGGAGGAGTAGAGTAAGTTGTCTTAGGTAGAACAGCAAGGACATCTTTCGGTCTGCCGATCCATCAGGGAACAGTTTGGGATGAACCAATCCACTTTTTTCTCTTGAAACACCATTACGGATATCTGAGATTTAGCATCGGTCGATACCGATCCGATGTAGCAAAACAGTGCTGGACTGACTTAAAACATCAAACCTTTTTCAAAAAACACAGACATAAATGTACTAAATAACAAATTTGTTTGATATCTCTGCACCAGTACACCACACCTAAATACACCAATAGCGTCACAAGCTTGGTCAAATATGTAAAAACAACACAACTTTAATTCGTTCAGTCGATGGAATTGGGAGTACAACAGCCAATGTAAAATTAACAAAGAAAAAAAGAAGAAGAAAAAGCAATGGGCTGACTCCTTGGTCAAACTAAAAATAAACTTCAACTTTCAAATGGTTCAGAAAGTGCAATCAGGAATTCTAAATATGATTTAAAATAAATAATTACACATGAAGTCACTCAGAGCAAAAAGCATAGATTTAGACTGAATAGATCTGTTCTTATGCATTGGGCAAATTTTCACCGCTACCCGAACTAGGACTTTTTTCAGTATCGGACCAATACAGATATTAATATCAGATCGATTAGGAATGTTTTGATAATCCGTTGACCAAAGTGGAGACATGTTACCTCATGGATCATGTAGCTTTTGCCCTCTGTTTGCTCTGCTGAAAGTGAACTTGATATTCTGCTCAAGACTCATTTCCACGTGTTGTTTGCAGGCACCAATCAATACACCACAGATATGGCTACTGACACAAAGCATCAGATTTACTGTAAAAGTCAGCATGAATGACGTGCGCGTTGCTTGGGGATGTTATTTAGAACATGAGAGGGGAAAATCTCCTCCCCCTGACGCCGCAGACGATGTGACCACTGTCCCGGTTTCACGATAATAGAAAAACAGCGCTGCACTGCTCCACTCTAACACCTCCCTGGTTAGATATGAACAAATGTGAGCAAGAGAGTGGGTATTATTAAAAACGATCAGTCAGTCAGATAGCAACTCGCAGTCTCATCGCGCCGCTGCCAGCCCAAAGCCCTATGTGTCTCCACGGAGAGCCTGATATTGAAAAAAGACATGGCACACTCTGAGAAAATAGCTTGCCTTTAATATGCAGTAGAAGTAGAAACATTTTGTCTCCCTGGAGGTATTAGATTTGAGCTCCCCATCTCTGATGGCTGGGTCTACATGGAAGCAGAGTCAAACAGAAATGTGAGAAGTTTTTTATTTATTTTTTTCTGCAATACTATGCAGGGTGAATTCAGGTAATGTGCACTGAAGGTCTTTCTAAGCACTTCAGCTTTTCTTGCAAACTGGTCTTCACTGCCATGAAATATATCTATGAGTAGAAAATGTCTGTTGATTTCCAAGGCTTGCACGGTTAAATGAAACCTGTCACCTTCATCTCCAAACGTAAGTGTTATTCTCAGTAAATGACTGCAGTAGTCACTCTTATTTTTCTCAGTGTCTGAGCCAAATGAATCCGAGGATTTGACCCTAACTGTTGATTGTAACGCATATCTGGAAAGCATTCACAGCACTTCACTTTGCACATTTTATATTGCAGCCTTATTCCAAATTGTATTAAAGTAATCTCTTTCCTCAAAATTGAACACAAAAATACCCCATTATGACAATGTTGGAAAAAAAGTTTTCGGAGATTTTTTGCAAATGTATTAAAATTAGAAAACTATGCTGTGACGCAATAAAATGCAGAAAAAGTGAAGCGCTGTGAATACTTTCTGGCAAATTATAGTATTTTAGCTTCATTTCCAAACGCCACCAATGTAGCATGACTTTGCTGCGCTATTTTAAGGCTAAATGAATTGATTATTTAAATGAGCATATATTTACAGTGAGAAACATGGAATGATCGTGTTTTAGAAATGGGACTTTCTTGATGTTTCCATTCGCTGTTGTAAATAACGTAGGCTCTCTTGTCTCACAACCTGATTCCAAAGATCAGTTGTCGAGGCAACTGCAGCAGCTACTACGGCGACACATGCTGCATGCAGCCAGGTTTAGATAAAAAGCACCTGAAAGGGGGTAATGCAAATGACCCTTTGCACACCATCAGATTCCCACAGAAATCTCGGGCAGCAGATGCCCCCGGCATGTTTCTCCCAGCTACGGTTCAGCACCTTTGTGTGTTATTACTAGTGCTCTCTGAAAGATCTCCGTCCCTCAGATGAATATTTCAAACCAGTTTCGCAGGTTTTTGTGTTTTTCATCTAACAGTGGATTTGGCCCTGTGAAAAACTAGTGTGTGTGCAGGTGTGTGTGTGTGCAATTTTACATATAATAAGCATATAATACATGTATGTTATATGTCATTTTCAAAACAAACAATTTAATTTTGAGGCTCGTGGTCAGATTGCTGACATAATCCTCCATGTCAAACATTCAGTCAGCATTTTCACACAACCTGAGCACATATCAGCGTCTGACGTAATGCACAGACAGGAGTTATGTTGAAAGTTGAGTTTACATTAAAGCACAATGTCTGAAAGAAACACACGCCATGCATGCACAACATTCAGTTCAGCTCTGCTGTGAAACCCCAGTCCCGTGTTTCAGGAGTGCAAACACACACCATTACAGTGTTAAACGTTTTCTTTTAAAGCATTCAGAACATTGGGTTGACTGTTATTGTGGCATTAGCTCCTAACATTTTGCACAGTCCCCTCTATCACCTTCACTATAATCTCTTTCGACAAACTTTGAGTGAACTCCGGTGCACAAAATATTTTCATTCAGCAAGGCGAAAATGGGCTCTCAGAAGAGTTCAGTTCCAGAGGAGAAAACAGAGGAGAAGGAAATGTAATGATGGGGAAATTTTATTTTGTAGGCTGTGTTGTTCCCCCTGAGGCATAGCTCCTTGCAACAGGGTTCTTACCCCTTTAACTTTTTTTCTCAACATGTCACTTTACAACCAGAGTGTTCATGTTCAATTGGTATTTTATGTGATGGACCAACACAGAGTAGTGCGTAATTGGAAAGTTGTTTTAAAGGTTTTACAAATAAATATGAAAAAAATATATATCATCTACATTTTAATTAAGCTCCTACATTTGTATTTTATTTTGCACATTCAGAGACTGGAATATGTGCACATTCATCTTTGCAAAATGCTTCGAATTCAGTCAAATTATATTTACTATACATATATACAACATATATTTATAAACTAAAAGATGTCTTGTTCTTGTGGAGACATTGTTAAAATATGACAGTGACCATAAGATTTGACCAAAGGCATATTTCGTTTTCTCTGCACTTTATACTTTTTTGTCCGTGTCTTAGCAACTAGTCCATTAATGTTTGGTGGTAAGTGCAGAGCTGTGGAGGCTCTTATCAGGAAACTGGCTGGTGTGTGTTGTCTTGCTAGTCTTCAAGTCTCCTTACTGATTTTGGCTCTCTGTGGCTCTTCTGCGCCCCCATGTCGAGGTGTTTTTGTGGCGCTTTATGGAATATGTAGTGAAATTGGTGTAACCTACAGGTAGGCCATATGAAATGAAATGATCTCACAGGTCAGATAAAAGGTGTGTCCTGCCAGCCTGGAGATTGTCTTACATGATCATAGACATTCGACTGTAGCTCTGACTGAATGTTTGCCCTGATGGAAGGTGAACCTCTATTCCAGCCAAGTCTCTATCAGGTTTTCACAGGGGATTCCCATGTGTTTACCTCCATCCATCTTCCATCAAATCTGACCAGCATTTCTGTCCCTGAAGCAAAGGATATCCCACATCATGCTGCCGTCGTCAAATTTTATCATGAAGATGATGGGACCGGGATTGTGTACTGTGGGTACGCAAAACATTTTGCATGCAGATCAAGAAGTTCAGTTTTGACCTCATCTCATCAGAGCACCTTCTTCACCATATTTGCTGTGTTTAAGATCTGAAAAGGACAAATTTATGCTTTATGTGTAGTGTTACTGTCAACAAAATCTCTCTTTTGGTGGGTTTGTAGTTGTTCCACACTCTTTCTGTATTTGGTTGATCATTTGAATGGTGGTCTGTGAGATACTCAAAGCTTGGATTATTGTTCTGCACAACTTCCTCACAGAATTATCTGTTGTGATTTTTGCTGACAGGACCTGTGACCCAAAAAATTTATCTGTGTCATTAAACATATGAAAATGTGCAGATATCTTTAAAATGGACATGACAGCCTCTTTTCAATACAAATCAAAGACCCATAATCACAGTTTGGTGACTTTTGCAGCATACCCAGGGATCCACTGCGAAAGAAGTCGAACAGGAAATTAAATTGTCTTTTACTATGTCCCCACTTTACCACGTCTATTTCATTTCTTGTCATTTTCTCTCTCACTCTCTCCATGTCGGCCCTCTCCTCTCGCTGTCTGGCTGTTTAAAGCACTTGCTTTTCACCACTTCAATCCTCTGCAGGTTGCGATGGCATATCGGGCGCCGCTTTCTGGTTGTCAAACTAAAACGGATGCATGATGCCTGAGAGAAATTAGAAACTCTCGTCAGCAAGCACCAAGCGTGCTCTGTTTTTCCATTCAGGGGGTGGATAGAGTACAATTCTCTTCTCCTACAAGGTAAAGTGGGGAAGAAAACGAACCAAAAAATAAAAATATAAAAAATGGTGATACAGAGATGGCTAGACTTACACTCTGCAAAATTTGGAGATTTATTGTTTGATAGAGCTGCATTTGAAAATGAGAAGCAGAGTTGGTTCTATTTGTTTACATGTGGGAATAGGTTGTGGAAGAAGAGGAAGCAAGCATGGGGAGGGGTTTAATTGAGTGCCCACACAAGCGCGTATGCTCACCAATTAAGCAAAGCGAAAAAACTTTTAGAGTCGCTGCACAGCAAATACGCAATCACTTATTGCACAGCTGCAAATGTGTTTTGTGTCGCTTTGACCTGATCTCGATAACCTCTCCTCTCTCCGTGTCTCTCGGTCTTCCCAGAAGAAATGTGATGTATTGCTCTTCACAAACTTCACCCCACGCATATAAATTTTTCTGTAACTTTTTGCCCTCTCGGTTCTGAAAACGGCATGCAGGATTTGTGAATATTTATCCTGACCTCAAATAAACCAACAGCCTTTGGAGATAATCCTGGGTCCCTCACAGAAGGAAGTGAAGAAAATCCACTGGGGAGTGAGTGACTGTTGGAAAATCGTCATTGACTTCTCTCTCCTATTTCTCTTCGTGACACTTGGTCCAGAAGAGGGGGGTGGGGGGCAGCGGGAGAGGAGCAGCGTGGTGCTTTCTGGCCCCTGCGCTTTAACGAGAGAGAGAGGCTGTGATTATGACTGGCAGTACAGAGGCAACAGTGAAAGGGAAGGATGGCAGGCCCAGACACAAGAGCAGCAATCGCAACGCATGTCACATCGATCAGGCTACAGTGAAAGAAGTTGGGAATGGGGTCAGCTCCCCGTGCTTCTCTCCCAGTGTCTTAGCTCGGAGCACCGGCTCCAATTTTCACAGCTATCGTTTGTTTGGTCTCTCTCCGTCGCTTTCATCGTCTTTTCATCCTGTCGGTCTCTGTTTCAGTCGGACTCCTCAGAGCGAAAGCGAACGAATTCTCTTTCCAAACTTCGGAAATCCCTGCAGAGTTCCCACTTTTTGTTGTCAGGGGAGTAAAGTTAGGACCGAATTACTCTCCGACAAGGTTTTTGGGGGGATTTCTTGTGCTATGAAAACTTTGATATGTATGATGCTGGCACTATGCATTTATTTAAAATGACTAAGGGTTTACTGGATGCCACAAGCTTTGCCCCTTTGCTAAGTCATTCTCCATTTTATGCCCACACACTTCATTGTATTCCCTTTTTCCTCAATCTCCTGCACAGAGCAAGGTTTTAGCTGTAGGCAAGTACTTTGATGAATATTGTAAATAAATGTTCAAATAACTGCATAGATCTTGTGTTGGATTTATTTCAGGTGTATTTTATGATCTAAAAACTTTATATTATACACTTTGTTCCTATCTATTCAAAGATCTGACCCCTATTTGGACAAGTTCACCCTTGTGAAATATGTCTGACAATAACCCCTAACCAAAACACACAAAATGTCCTGCGGCAGACGGCAGCATTATCTCCCTGAAAAAGTTTAACATATAACAACCAAACCGGCGAAAGTATGAAATGCCCAATGGGCAGCATAACCAGCACCTGATATAAAATGATGCATAATGTTAGTCCGTGGATATGACATGGTGTGTTTAATGGTACAAACTGGAAGACACCTGACAGAAAATTGCAACTCCTATGTGCAAAATATGGATCAGTGAGAGGGGCGACTCGACCCAGAGCCAAACATTAATCTCTAAATCTTGAAATAAACAGGACATGCAGCAAAGAAACTTTTACCCACTTTGTTGTGCAAGAAACACAAAGGAAGCAGAGCCTTGGCAGATAACAAGATACTGGAGCACTCAACATCAGCCCATAATATGACAAGGACTTTTTCTTTTTTCAAAAGTGACACTAAATCAGACTTTCAGCCTATGAATAAATTATCTGGAGGAGGGAAAATGAAGCATTCAAAGACCAAACGCTTACAGTGAAACATGGTGGTGGCTCAGTGGTGCTCTGTGGTTACTTTTATTTCTTCTGGCACAGGAAACCTGCAGGCAAGATGGATTCAATCCAGTATCAGGAAATCTAAAACTATCCGTAAACATGAAGGAATTTGTTCAGGAGAATTTGGCTGAGATTCCTCAGGAATGCTGCCAAAAGGTTTTATCCAGCTAGGCGTTGTATTTACAGCAGCTTATCATAAGCTGCAAGTGAGCTGATCAGAAACTGGCGGCAGAAATAAAATTGTAAATTGCAAACTGTAAAATTTGTAGAAATTTGTAAAATCTGCATAAATATGGATTTTACCATATTTATACTGTAAATTTTGTTTTTATAACCATAGCTGCCGGTATTTTACTGTAAATTCAAGATGTTTTTTTGTTTTTTTTTTACAGTGCAGAAACAGGAAGTAAGCTTAACGAATGCACCATTTAATCTAATGTTTGTTTTACTATTTTAAATGAGTAAAACAAACAGATGTTTTATCAAAGGCTAAATCTCCATTCTAAATCTCTGTGTCTTTGTTGTTAGCTTCAACATGTGAAGCTAACACTTGAACATCATCTAAATGGAAAGCAGCCCTTGTTAATATGCCTGTCTTCGCCATGCATTTGTCTGTTGTTATATGAAACAGGCAAACGGGGGGAAACATTAGTGAAACACAACAAAGCATGCAATAACAGAACAAAAAGGAAGAATACAGGAAAACAAAGTTAAAGCACAAAACAAAAACTACATGAGTAAACATGTAGTGTATAAACACTTATCTATAAACACTTATCTAAAAAGAAATTTGAATAAGAGTCGGTGATTGAAATACACAAGTGAGTTTTGTTGCAGGTGAAATAAAATTGAAAAGGGAAGACATTGCTCAAAAAACATCCCGTCTTTAATTTTAGTTATCACTGCAATACCTTAAGTCATTTATTTAATAAATAACCCAAACACAAAAGTAATCAAGGTTCTGGCAGCGTCCTCGGCTACAGCCACTCCAGTTAGTAAATGCCTCTGTTAGCGGCCGCTGCTGCTACTATCTCACCAAAGTAGTCTCTCAGTGTTTGGCACAATCACCACTGCACAGCTATAAACAATGTATTAAAACTCCAGCAAACAGTGATTTTACATCTGATAAAGTGAAAAGATATTTTGTCATTTCTACAAACATAGGAACCCTGGAAGTCTATGTTGGCAACCCTAATCTGTGGCTTGGCGGGTGATAGCATCAGTCATGCACTGATGAAACAAGTTTATCTTCTCCGCAGATATTAAACTGGGTGAACAACATTTGGACATCAACAACATTTGGACATCAGCTATTCCAAAACCTGAACCCATCTGAACAGTTATTGGTTGATTATCAGCGATTGAACACATCATGCAGCTGCTTCCAACTTCCCAAACCAACCGAACCTTACAGGAGGAGTATTAAAAACCTTTGAACTATTTTACAATTTTTTACCTCATGACAATAAACTCAGTGGTTGAAACAAAACATTGTGTTAGTTTGTGAAAAAGAATGAAAAGGATAAATGGTTTACTTATTTTCTTAGAAATAAAAGACTGAGAAGGGAGAAGTTTCACAGACGTTCTCCGTCCAGTCTGGTGTAACTTGAGTTGTTTTACAAAGAAGAGCAAAAATTTGCCACGTATAAAGTGTGTAGAGAAGTACCCCAAAAGACACAATCGTATCGAAAAAGTTGTTTCGATACGACTCAGGATGACTGAATACAAGCATGAAATACCAATGAAGTACGGCGAAGCTAGAGGCTGTAATGTGACAAAGTATGACAAAGTTCAAGGGATAGGAATGCTGGTTTGAGCGATATCACACTAGTGCTGATCATTTGTTTAGGTAATGCAGCCTGTTATTTAGCTGGAAAATACTTTTTTTCTGATATTTACAAGAACCTCATGGCTGTGCCAAAAATCACATTTTGAGGCTAAAGATTTCCCATACAAGCCGAAATGTTTGCACTGCAGATCCAGAAATGAACAAAACGCCATTCCTCGGCTCTGCCATAGTCATCTTCACGTGATTATGGCAGGAAATACCGAGAGGCGTTTAAGGTCTCTGAATTTTGGACATCTTGGACAAACAGTGCTGATCAACTACATGACCCGCCAGCCTCTTTTCCCCTTCCTTTCTGCTCCTTCTTATCTCCTTTCTCTTCTTCTTAAAACAAGTTAGAGAAAGCTCTGCCCTGCATTCTGTTGCACTGTCAAGTAAGCCTAATTAAACTTCAGGGTTTTCATGCGCCATCGTTCAAATGCTCAGTCTGTGTGCTGCTCAGTCCAAATTGCCCTCCCTGAAACGCTCATCTCAACCTCCTGAGCTCTTAATAATACAGTCAGGAAAAAAACAAAAAACCTTCACTTGGAGCCAGCTGGGACTTTCATCATCGGCTGAGAGAAAGAGCAGCTGAGAAACCAAGAGACAAAGGGGGGAGCGGTGAGAAAGAGAGCCAGAATTTAAAGAAGAAGGGAAAAAAAGAAAAGTTACTAGCCTGGATGGGGCCGGGTGACATCGATAGCATCCCAAGCAGGGCCACAAATTAGCAGGGCAAGAAGCAGCACAGCATGGGATGCGACAGCTGGGGCCCCGTGCGCGACGCCACCAGGGGATTAACAAGGTTTCAGGATCTGACACAGAGGGGATGAGCGTCATGGGCAGAATAAAGAGCAACACAGGGATTAGAGAGCTTCCAGACACTCCACCAACACTCATGAAGGGCTTAAAGGGCTAGCGATATTATTAATGAAAGGACAGAGAGGCCAAGAAGAAGACAGAGAGAGATAAGCCTGGAGGGTCATCTTTTGATTATGCTCATCCTGACCCTCTTGCATTGCCGCTCGGCATCACACCTTGCGCGTACTCCAAACATTAAAAGTCAATGAGAGGCGGGCCAGAGCAGCAAACCGGTCATGTGTTGATCACAGGGCGTGCCATGCAGCAGACAGAGATGGCCGACATCTGAGCGATGTTCAATTCATGCCACTCTCCAAAGATTAGGCCTGAATTATTCATCTGACAGTTGTGGTGGGAAAAAAAAGAGAAAAAAATGGCAAACGCATATTTGAATATTTGTATTCTTCCGTAAAGCCACAGCGGAGAAAACAAGACAGGAGTCATAAGGGGGCGAATGTGTGAGTGCTGCTGGGTTATTTGTTCTGGTTCATATTCCGCATTCAGATTTCAGATGTACTCCATGGCCACAGCGATGTGTCTTGTTTTGCGAAAAGGTTTCTTCAGATGTTCAGACTCAGTATTTTTTTCCCCTCTCTTCATCATGAACAAACTCTGTTTTCAAATACGATGCTGGCAATATTTATGTGCAAAAATCATTAGTAATGTTAAAACATTTATATGAGTACATTAAATAGAAATGTGACAGATTATAGAGCCCCTTAACAATCTCAGTAAAATAAATGTAACATTTTTTGACATTTATAGGAGTGGATAGGGCTCTACCATCACAAATGTAACCATGTGGAGTTTCTTGGACTATGTTGGGACATTACGTCGAAACACATGTTTTGGTCAAATGAGACTAAGTTTGAGCTTTTAGGCAGCAGACAAATCAACAGTGCTGTTGATTTGTCAACAGCACTGTTGACAAACAGTGCTGTTGACGGCACAGGGTATACGGCACAATACCCTGTGCCGTATTTTCAAACGGCACAGGGTCTGTGCCGTTTGAAAATAGCTCAAACTGAAAATGGTCACATTAGTGGAATATAACTCAATGTGTAAGCAGATATTAACTGGCATAACTCAACACATCGCCACTAAGATCGACATTGCTTTTCAACCAAATATCACATGTGTTTCTAGTGGATGAACCTGCCAGTCGTATCGATCGATCAGCCGATCGTGAGCCCGTTGGGGTAATCTGAATACAAATACGAGATCAGGAAAGTACAGGGACGCGCCATCTTCAGTTCTGCTGCACAGTTGAGAGTCGTCTGACACTAAATCCAAAAGTTTTTGTGGAACAGCTGCAACCCTAACCCTTACCTTAACCCTAAAATCCAAAAGTTTTCTTGGACTGATGAGATGCAGCTGAGCTACATGGATGTTGTTTAGCTCACAAAACATCACCACATGGATCATCGGTTTGCTTTTGAAATTGTGAATTGCTTAAATTCCCTAACATCAGGTTCTGAATGGGATTGGCAGAATCTCACTTCAACAATTGGAACTAAAACTTTAAGTTTGGTGGAGGATCTTTGACGCTTTGAGTCATTTTCTCTCCCACGGGTCATGGGAACCTCGTTAGGTCGTGAAATACATTTTAAATGCCAATTTTAAGTAAAAAGTCAGATTCTCTCTACCTGTAAAGTTGAAAATACAACTTTACAATTACTTTGTTAATTGCTGGGTCCATCAGCACAATGTTGATCCATAAGGCTGAATATTCACACAGAGAAAACCTTTATTTTATTTTTGAAAAAACAACACCAGATAAAATACAAGATACACCAATTCAGCAAAGAACGTTTTATATAAGCTGCCACGTAAAACTTCCACATTTAAAGAATAACACTTTTCATAAACATCCAAAGTACCGCTTTTTAGGTGATAATGATGCTGCGTCAGAGCCAAATGGGACATCCTGCACAGGAAGGCGCTGGGAGAAAAGTTAAGCTGTTGATTAGGAACATGGAGTTATCATTTCCTCCTCATCCTCGTCCTCTTAGCTCCCAGCGCAACGCTGAGGGAGTCTTTATCAACTGAGAGTTTACTACTTATCAGTGTGTGGCTGCCATAGATCAAGGGCATAAATGGATTTACCGCCAGGGGGAAAAAATGCTCTTTGATAAACTTCAGCTGAAGCTTAATGAGAACATATTTATGTCTACGGATCGGTCTTGGTTATCTCTGTTGGTCTGTATCATCCTCGGCTCTGGGCAGAGGATAGGTGTACGCAGGATGGAAGCATGGAGAAACATAACAATGCACAAAATGTCCATATCTTTACTCACTGCAGAGGTCAAGTCGGCAAAGCAAACAGCGCGGACAGGTGCTGAAAAGAGCCCAAAGTCCAAAATTCACAGAGAACAGGAGAGGGAAGTGAATAAGGCAAGAGAAGATAAGATCGTTGATTCACAATAGTTTATATGAAAACTCGATATAAAATAATATTTTGGGGGGGGTTGGTGGGAACCTGCAGAGACTGAACAAATGAAAATGTTTACGTTCATTGTTTTTTCTTCTTTTTTTCCAGCAGAAATAGTTCAGGGGTCATACGTTTTGTGACATCTGAGGATGGAGAAAAGAATTTCTTGTTTCCTTCCTCACAGCGTGGACATCCCCTCTCAGTGTTTGCGCCGCATGCCTCTGGAATCCCTCTTCAAACTGTTCTGGAGATGAATCATTTGGTGCACAGTCATCCTTCCTCTCACGGTTTGCAAACACAGAAGGGTCCAGCTATGCCCGAGATGTCACACTTTCCTCATCCGAATGAATTTCTACCACTAACATTCCTGGAGCTATTCTGTTGAAAATGTACAGGTTTGCTTCTTTGCTTGTTTGAATGTATGAAAATATTTTTCAGAAATGTTGTGTTAATTTTACACCACATATAACGCAGCTGGTCACTTCCGGGAAGGTTCACCACTCCTTCCTGTTTTCTCCATTTGGGGATAATGACTGTAACTGATATTTTAGCTTCCAAACTCCATTTTCTTTTGATTATTTTAGATATGATCTACAAAAAAAAAAAACATTTTCTATGAATGATTTGAAGGTATGTTCCACGAATACTGAACTGTAGAATAAATAGAAGAGTGGAAGAAAACCTGAGAGAAGCTGCAAAATACTTGAATGTTTAGATGTTTAGATCAAAGTGTACTTGTGTGTTAAAATGGCCTAGTCAAAGTCCACATTGAAAACCTATGTTCACAGATGCTCTTTATCTGAGCTTGGGCTATTTTATAAATAAGAATTTGGTTTTTATACAACAAACAATTTCGACCTCTAGCTGTACAAAAATGGTAGAGATGCAGCCTAAAAGACCAGAAAGCCTTATTTCACTTTTTTTTATTGTAACACTTTTTCACACTCTCTATTTGTTAGCAAAAATTGAAAACAATTACGCCCGATACAATTTGGTGCAACTTTGTTTTTATCTGTCTTATAAAATCTAAAAGAAATCAAGTTGAATTTGTGGCTATAGCGTGACTAAACGTAAAGAACATCAAGGGGTGTGAATACTTTTGAAAGACACCGCGCGCGCATGCATACAAAGACCTGTTAGCGCTTGCAAGATGCGCGAGGCATCTTTAAATGCCAGTGTGTGGAAGTTGGATCAGTTTACTGTAAATCTCTGACTGATGCCACGAAGAAGAGGTTTGTTACAATTACTGTGCATCTGTACTCTTGTCAAAACTGCTGACAGGTGCGCTGGAGAATTTAATTTGCACGAACAGACCCTGGTAGATGAAGCACCGCAGTGCCGATGAAATAGTTCCCTGTAATTGCAGTGGTGATGGAGAAGGCACTTCTTTTTCTCTTCAGAAAAAAAAATTAAAGTTTTGATGGGAAAGTCATAAAATCAGTAAAAACACGTCTTAATTGCTTCCTTTGTCTCAGTGTGCCTTGTTGAAAAATGGAACCGGGAGCTTTTTGCTTTTTGCTGACCTTAAAGCGAGGCATTAGCCCAGCTTCGGAGGAAACGCGCGCGCTCTGAAGGCAGCCGAGCAGCCATTACTGCCTCTCATTTTTATATTGAGATTTTAATCATTAGCCACAGTATTTCTGATTGATGTGCGCGGAGGGGAGTTGTGTGTACACACATAGATACGTGCTCACGGGGCGGGGGTTGTAATACATCTTTGTAATTAGCCTGATAATTATAAGGCAATAAACTGCGGCACACATGGGAAACTGATCCATCGCTGGGATTCGGCAATTACCCCGCTAAAATATGGAGCTGTGACAAATCTCCCGAGAAGCGGAAGGTGCAGCATCGACGTCGCCTTGGTTTGTGTTCACAAACGTGTGTGGCGTTCAGAGTCACACGCCAGCGAGGGATGTCTACACGGTTTATCCAGGCTGGCCTCTTCAAGCGGACGCGGGGTCAGTTCAGATTTAGCTTCATTTAAATGGCCGTCCTGCTGTTTTCCTTTTTGTTTTTTCCTTCTCTTCCTGTTTCCACGGCCCTGTCTAGACTACTCCGCCCTACGCTTCCCATTGGCGCTACGCCAGGGACTTGTCTTCGAGTTCCCATCCATCTGGTCGATGTGGTAATATCAGGCAGCCACTGAGTGAGTCTAAATTGGCTTCGCCTCTATTAGTTCCAACCGTGCCTCATTATCAGCAGCCAAGAGCTCGTCGCCTGCAGGGCCCGACCTCCTCCACTCTGTCACCCGCTGAGCTCGCTCTCGCGCGCACTGACCTCGCAGGTACGCACGAGCGCGTAGCGTCGCTCTCGCGGTCTCAGGCACTCCGACACCGCTGCTCCTATTACCACCATGTCTTTGATTAAGCCAGCAGATTGTTTGGGTTGCAGCTGAGAGCATCTGATTTCATAGCAAACGCCGACAAAAGTTGATGGGGTGTTTATCAGCTGGAGGGGGGGAGGTGGGATAGGAAATTAGAGTTATTTTCACTGGTGGGTTAGCTTGCGTCGAGGATAATGTGGAGGCTCATTCGTGACAGCGAGAGCGTTATCTTCAAATTAGTCCTGTGGTGTAAGTAGGAATGATTTAATTGATTTATTATGACTGAGTGTCTCACATTGATGCGCCTGCATCAGAGCTGACACGCGTGCGTGGCGCGTGTGAGGGTGCAAACAGCAAAGGTTATGCTTGCTTACATGTACACGCACACACACACTCAGCTGCACACACAGCAAATGTCGCATTTTTTTTTCCATTCTGCACCAGTGACTGCAGCCTAAACTTAGATGTACCAGGTAGTCCTGCTCACAAACTACTGATTCATTGTAGATTCCCTCCTAAATATGTCCTGTTCACTTTTTTAAGGTGCAAGCTGTAGATTAGCAAAAGCAGTTTCTAAAAATTGTGGGACAGTAAAGGAAGATATGTTTTGTTTTTGTTTTTTTTAAAGCATATGCTTGCTTAGGTCAACGTTGGTTTATCTTTTTATTTGATGGATCCCCATCTTTCCACAAAACAGCAGATAAGCAAGTATTGGTGTGGTAGTGCCAAATGTCTGATGAGTTGTAATTGGAAAATCATCACTATTAGCAGAAATAAAGGCTTGAAGTCATCAATTGCAACACATAATGTTGCGATTGAGCAACATTATGTGTTTTACTTAGCAAATTGAGTTGTTGAAATATTAAATAGGACTCCATATGCGTGTAACATATCACTTTCTCCAGCTCAAATCACAAGTCCCGTGGGGAAGATCGAAGAGCTGCCAAAGAATCTCAGGGAACAGGAAGCAGAGCTGCTAGAATGGATATAAATGAAATTTATATGAACATTAGAGATGGCAATGTTCTTTGAAAGTGAATAGAATCGCTGTCTCACATCTGATCGCTGTGACGCTAGAACGCGCTTTTCAGTTTGCATGGATTGCTACGGAGAGGGAGGACATGTTCTCGTTTTGTCGCGTTTACCATCTACACTGCTCTCCCTGCAAAACCCTTTTTGCAAGCCTCTTCGGTGTGCATCTAGAGAGCTATCTCGTTGTTAGCTGCCTTCCAACCCCTGCAGAAACCAAACCACACGTGTTGCTGTAGATATACAGAAAACCACAGAACGTGCTTTTGACGCCAGCTAAACATGTGCAGACGTTCAGGCTAAAGAGGCAACAGTGAGCTGGATGAGTAGAAGTAGAAACACCTGAGTCACAGATAACACGCAAACGAAAGTGGGAGAATGTGGGGAGGTTAAGAACAAGTAACACGGAAGGAACAGAAATGGGTTTCCTGTTTTGCAGTATTAGAAAACAAAGGATCGGCCCCGACGGTTAGAGGAGCAGGATCATGAAATGAAAATTACAGAGCAGCAGAAGGCTGATATGTGTTAATTGCATTTCCTGGGATCGGGTAGGCAGGTCTCCCTTGGTATTATGGTCCCATTTGCCAAGGCAAGCATGCGCTGCACAATAAATTTGCACATTTATGTCTCATATTATGAATCTGATCTTACCTTGGCATCCCAAGGCCCATTTCACAGCACCGTACAAAAAGTTCTTCACGCTAGTTTTTCCACATCCTGCCGTGTTATGACCACAAAATTCAAAGTTTTTAGTGGGATTTTAGATAACAGACCAACATTTAGTAGAGCAATACGTCAAAGTGGAAAGAAAAGCAGATGGGTTTTTTTCTTAATTATGAATAAAAATCTGCTAAGCATGACATGTTTGTCAAAGCATATTAACCTCCTGAACCCTGACACTACTTCATAAAAATTCAGCGAAAGCAACAATGAAAAGAGTAGTCAGTTCAAAGATAAAATTTTGGGAAAAGTTAAAACCAACACTATGGGATAGAAAAATTTAAAAATATCAATCCGATAATGGAAAACTGCAAACCTACTGAAATCACTATTACTTTTCCGTAAAAATTTAAAAAATCATTGTATTGGTCTCTCACATACAAGCCTAAAAATATGCTTTCAAGTTTGTAGTTAAGAGGTGACAGTGTGTGGAAAGCTCAAGCAGCATGAATTGTGTATAAAAATACAGTATTGGTGAGACTTGGTGTCAGTACCCTCTCTGTAAGGAAATCCATCTCGAAGAGGCGGTATTGAAAACGGAAATGAAAACATCAATGAGAGGGGAGAAAGAGAAATAATGAGCAATTTCTTCACTTATGTAACATCATATAAAAAGGACCTACAACTGTATAATTAGCCGGATTTGGCTCGCTGCTACATTGAAATCGTGCGTCTTCGATTGTCGTTTTCTCACATCGTCAAGTCTGTAGCAGTTAGGGAGAAAAGGCAGGAAATCCTGTGTTGACTCAGAATAAGACGAACGTCGATCGCTGAATCAGGCTGCTGTGAATAATAGAAGAGACGAGCAGGTCAGAGAGCCTGAAGGCAACATCTCAGTTCAACTGTGAGTCTTTAGAAGTCACCGTTGTTCTCTCCCAGGACATAGATCATACTTTCTGTCTCTTCTGCAGTTTGACTTGCTTATTCTTCCGTCCTGATAAGTTTACCCATCCCCTCCAGCTCTTGGTTTATGTAAACCAAACAACTTCAGCTGACCTGATCTGGAAGCTCAAACTAGAAGAAAAAGGCCTGATTGGTTCAAGGATTTACACTCTACCATGTCAGACCCGGTGTTAGTACTTTCTCAAGCAGCTATTACCCAGGTTTTACCTGCTCCTTCCTTTGAAACGTCACGATTTCTTGGAAACAATTGGCAGTCACTTTTAACAGTCCACTCTATTTCTCAAACAAAGAGAAGGAAATCGCAGGTTTTTTCCATCTGTGCCGCATTTGATTGTAGTGGAGCAGGCAGAGCTGAAGAAAACAGTAGTTTAAGAGTCGACTGTGGGAATGTCGCCTTCACAAAGACGGGCTGCGTTCAGGACGTGGGGAGGGTCTGGACTTAGCCATTGTGAAGCCGAAACGAAAAACAACATATCCGACATCCGGACGAGAAAGAATCACAACACAGCGCCAGACTGAGATCAAACACAGCCCAGAGAATGTCACACCAACACACGGCATTAACTCAGTGTGAAGGATGTTGTTCTGGGAGGATATGAGGCAGAACAACATCTGCACAACAGAGAAAATAGTAAAGTTAAAGAAGGCCTGGTGGAAGTTGTCGCACTGGGGGTGGAAACGAGATCTTAACTTAGACGTGTAGCTCTGTCATTCTCTCGACTGACAGGAAATGGAAATGTCACGTCTAAAAATGATTCAGGTGAGTAGGCTTTAAAAAAAACAACAACACTGCACTCTGGCTCACCCGTTTAAGCCGCAAACTGTTTAAGAAACAAGGAGGCAGAGAGCCTTGCTTAATGCAATCTGTCTCAGAACACAGGAGAACAAACAGCTTCATGGAGACCAAGGCACACAGCGGGCAGGTCAGGGAGAAAGTTGTCAGAGAAGTTTGTGGTTAATCCAAAAAGCAAAGTCACAAGCTTTGCACGTCTCACTGAAAAGCTGTTGAATTGACCGTCTGAAAACGGAGAAAGTGTGGGGCGGCTGCAAGCATTTAAAAACATGTTTATCTACCTAAACGTACAGGCTGAGAGAAGAGGAGGGAGGGCTTTAATCAGAGAAGCAGCCTACAGACCCATGGGAAACCTGGAGGAGTCATGCATCCACAGCCATGCAAGAAGAAAGTCATAAGAAGGACTGTGTACCACACAACAAACAGGAGGAAGATCGTGTGATCATCTGGAACCAGAAGATATCACTGGAAGGAGAGTACAAAACACTATCTTCATTGAGAAACATGGCAATGGCAACATCATGATGTGGAAACTATTTTACTCACCACAGACAGAGGAAGATGGTCAGAGGTTATGGGGTGATGTTAAATACAGAAGTTAAATACAGAAACATTTCAGTCTTTAGATGTGCAAAGGGCCGGCCCAAGGCATAAGAAAACTAAGCAGCCGCTTAGGGCCCCAAGGCCACTAAGGGGCCCCCTCAGTGGAGCAGATTCTTTTTTTTTTAAGATAAATCAGTTGGCCAATAAATGTATCCTATATTATACATGTACATAATGTAAACAGCACTGCCAGAGATGCAATAAGTTTATAGCAGGTGTGTGAATGATCTAATGATCGGACTGCTGATTGCAATCACACTGTCAGCAGAACTAGAGGGCCCCAAAACCAAATTTTGCTTAGGGCCCCATGGAGACTTGGGCCGGCCCTGCTGTAACAGAATGAAAATGAAAGGAAGTTCTACAAAGTGTTAACAGAGGGGGATGAATACGAATGCAGGCCACACTGTTAGGATTTCTATTTGCAAAAATGGGCTAAGAGTAGAAGAGAACGATATGGACCTAAAGTTTTATTCTAATATTTTGTGATACTAGTGTGATAACAGAAAAAGTAACAAAAACAACTATTTATCGCTCTTTTCTCAGGTAATTGTATGTCTGTGATTGTATGCCACAACATTCATAAGCCCAAAAACACAAACACTGCTCTTAGAAACACCCTTCTTTTTGACACATAAAAAAAGTGTGATTTGTGTCACTAAGCTGCTCACAATATCGGCATTTTAGCATATTTTTACATTATACATTGATGCTCTTGTTGAACATTTCTTTGACTCAATGATGGTGTTGGGGGACTTTAAACGTCATTAACTTGAATTTATCGTGACAACAATAAATTAAAGTTCTTATCGTGATAAGAAACGTATCATGATAACTTATAAACGACACGATAAATGCCCACACCTAGTTAAAATCAATTCCCACATCAAAATGATTCACTATTTTGTGTTGGTCTAGATCACAGGTGTCAAACTCCAGTCCTGGAGGGCCACTGCCCCGAAATGTTTAGATGTACCTCTGCTGCACCACACCTGCATAAAAATAATTAGGTCATTAGCAAGGCTCTGAAGAACTTATCTACACAATAAGGAGGTAATTAAGCCATTTCATTCCAGTGTTTTGTACCTGTGGCACATCTAAAAACTGCAGGACAGTAGCCCTGGAGGACTGGAGTTTGACACCCCTGGTCTAGAATGAAGATTAAGTTGGTAATGTTTTGGAATATTTCAATGAAGTACTTTAAGCTAATTTCATAAACTATTAAACATCACAATGTCAGAGAATCTCCCTAAATCCCGTGATCGGTTTTATGGAATGAGAAACACTGAAAAGCTTCCACAGATACGACAGATTATCTGACATGCATACGCCGTCATTTGCAGCAGGCTTTCTAAGTTCCCCCACTTCCTCTTGATGGGATCTGCTCAGAAGCACATTCTTCTAAAGTTGAGATGCACTTTGCCGGTGTGCAGGAAGTCTGTTCTGATAACAGCATTTTGTAAACAACGGGGTGGGCTTGATTTGAGCCCTGGCTTGTCCCCGGCTGCTGAAACGTTGCCAGTTTCGCTTGAAGGGTGTGGGCTTTCCGCCAGCACTCCAAAGGAAACAAAGGGAGCCTCTCTGTCCAAAAGACTGGCATGCCTGAGCCAAGAGCCCAAACCAAATGCTTCCCAAGGTTTTACACATATTAAATCACAGTAGGAGACGCTTTAGAAATGGATTACAATTCAGGTTTATGTGCAGAGTAGGAGGCCCTTTTATCAGCTTGAGCTCTGGTGCATGAAAAAATAACTATGTACTTTTTTTTATTTTTCATTGCGATACAAAGTATGTCTGTAAATATATTATTGCGTAAAACATGCATTGTGTAAAAAAATTAATAAACACACACACACAAATACTTTTGGTCAACTGTGTGACCCAACAAAATAAAATGGTAAACTTGTAAATGAGCACAACATGATCCCTTTCAAAATAGTGGGACTAAATGCGAGACAACTTTAATGATTACAGGGACGAGTTTGATTGCTTGTCTCCTGTGGAGTTTTAAATCATTAGAAATGCCACAAGGAACCAACTCCCTGCCCGGTCTGTGTCACGTGTGGCCGCTTTCACATGAATTTACTTTTCGACACTTTCTTTTTTTCTTTTTTGTCCAATTTGTCATCTAACCTTAGGAACAAAGGTGATGAAGACTGTGAGAGTCATTTGAAATCTCATAACCCCCAAAAAAGATGTTTTTTTGTTGTTGTTTGTTTTATGAGATACCAAAACTTGCAACCCCACACATCAGCTTTCAAGTTTCTCTTAGGAAACCTCACAACAATTCACGCACAGCCGCTCGCATTCGACTATTTTTCACAGCATAACAGCGCGTCTCACGCTGTATGATCAGTGCATAGACGGAGCTGAGGAGGTACAAATTTATGCAGAGTAAATCTAATTAATGTATGTGTAATCCCATTTCTGTTTCTGACACACGATGGGGAAAAAAGAGAAGGAGTTAATATTCACAGTTACACAACTGCACTGGAAGCTGCTTAATACTCTGCTTCAGCCAGTGTTGCTCCAATTCTGTTTGGTGCTATGAGAGAGAGAGGGGAAGAAAAAAATGAAAAACAAAGTCTGGTTATCATCAATATGCATCACACACAATTCACGTTTCATCAGCGCAGCAGACCACAGAGATTTGAGGAGATGCTAATGTGTCCGGCAGCGTTCCTGTTTGGAAGCAGTGTTGATTATATTCCTGCTCTTGGTCCGGTGGGACCTTACCTGCCACAAAATGACTACAGCATTATTTCCATATATTACCTGAGGAAAGCACACAGGCAGAAGTTACTGACTGCCTGTGAGAGCTGCGATCATGAGCTTCCTCTGAAGCACAGGGTAGGAGAGGGGAGCGAAAAATGATGTATGACATCTTTAACTTTTAACTTTTGCGGAGGTTTCTTTGGGGGGAAAAAAACACTGCACAGTGTTTGGGTGATCGCTGACTGAGAAGATTAATTTTCAGTGCCTTGCAAAAGTATCCATACCACCTGAAGTTTGTCACATTTCAACCACATTTGAGTATTTTATGACACAGAAACACAAAGCAGTGCATAACTGGGCATCACTGCTGAAAGAAAAACAATGTCACTTTTTTAATATATATATTTTTACAAATAAAACTGAAAAGTGTGGCAAGCAGCTGTATTCAAACCTATGCAAAAAATAATTTGGGTAGGTTTTGTAATTGCAGTGACTACAGCTGCAACTCTGTTGACCGGTAGCTAATGCATAGCATACTCTTCAGCTGTATAAGATAAAAGACGGAGCGCCATGTATCATCTACCTTCCACTTCACAATTCAGCATTACTTCAAGGACGTAAATAGTTGGACGCTTGTGAAAAACATTCAATGCAACTCAATGCTTGTGGATGGCAATTTTGTTCTAATCTTTCAGAAATGACATAAGCATTAATTATCCTCAACGTTATCTCTTATATGATACAGAACCTTAGAAATCAGCAGTTCAAGTTGAAACGATTTTTTTTTTCAGTGTAGAGAAACAAAAGTAAAATTTTTCTTTCATTAAATATAAAACACTCTGTAACTCAGAGTAATGGCCTGAATGACAAATAAGGGTGGAGAATATTTTAGCCTGCGGGCAAATTTTTTAAATAAGGGCTTATCTGGGAGCAGGGATGTAAACAAAGCAAGATGCCATCATGTGGCTGGAATACAAAAGAGGCTGATACTGAAGTGGTTTGAGGGAGCTGCCTGTGAAAAGCAAACATTTACATAAAAACTGGCAGCGGAGCTTTAATTTTATTTGGGCCAACAGCCCCTCTAATGCTACTATAGTTTGCTATTTTACTTGTAGACAGTTCAGGCAGCTTTGAGTCACATCCAGGCACCACATTTCAACAAGTTTTCCCTTAATATCATCTGGTATAGATATTATCATGACCCACAACTAGAATGTAACCGTCCATACACCATCTGAAAGTCTGGAACTGTTTCATAACCACCAACAAAAACGCATTTTGACAAAGTTTTGCATAATTGTGAATCAGAAGGGAATTCATAAATTGCTTGAAACTATTTTTACAAATGAAATGTTGCATGCGTTTGTATGTGCTGCCACACAATTCTCTGATTAAAACTCTCAATGATTTCATTAACTAACTAGGCGACTTGCACTGGACTATATTGAAGGCAAGTAAGGATAAAAAAGGGGGCTGCTGAATATAAATGTACACCACACTTTTCAGATATTTGTTCCAATACTTTGGAAAATATTTTTTTATTTCTCGAATACTTTCTTAAGGCACTGCACCGACATACGATGACAAAATGTGTAAAAAGTTCAAATAAAGCATACACTTTCGTGTTTTGATCACAACTTTTTTCACAATTACCATATATGTCTCCTACGCAATGAGATTACGTTGTGAACTTGACTTAAATAAAAACTAACACTTTGGCAGTCCAAGGCAGCCACTTAGTTTGCTTCTACCTTGGGCTGGCTTTGCTTTCAAACATCACCTTTCTAGGGGAAAAAAAAAAGAAAAAACATGCAAGGAAAAGACGTTAATCTTCAAATATAAATTTATTCCATAAGCCTTCATACAAACATGATTTTCGTTTTAGTTTTGTCAAGAAAAATAAACTGTTAAAAGTGGCGAATCGTTAAAGGTGCACAATTATGGCTATGAACAGGAAGGTCCACAGGTGAAGCTGTGAGATGATTGGCTATAAAGCAACACATGGGAATCCTTAACACTGAGAGAAAAACAGTGATAAAAGCTACAGGTAGTCTCTCACTCTGCATCAGTATCCGGCACCTGAGTTTTACGACGGGCAACACACGGTCACATAGGAGGGGTTCCTCACAAGTGTGCAAAGATTCAAGGGTCGTTTAAATCTTACTTTTTCCTCCTAACAGATAAGGCTGCAAGTACATCTCATGCTAATTCATCACAGTAACTCAGTGGATCTTGAGGTTGAGGTAATTTAAAGAGAGGAGACAGGAACCTAGGCTATTTTGGGGGAGGGGGTTTGTGTTACTTTAACTTGCCAGTGCAAATTACGGTATTGAATATTCTTCTCAAGCCTTGAGAGCTTCCTTGCTAAAGCACTTGAGAATGGAGCAAGTGCTGCTCCAGACATCAAAGTTTGTGAAGATAAACTTTCCACCTCCTCCCTCCTTTCTCCTGCACATCCTGTGGCAGAGTGACACAGCCGCTCCAGACTAAAGAGGTAACTGAGCTCTCCCTCGACACCAGCACACGTCCTCCCGTCCAACATCTCCTTCGTTAAGTGCAGGACAAACCCATCAGTTTACGAAGAGCTCCTCTTTGAGGTCGTGCGCGGCGTTCAGATGGTTGGCCAGCTCCTGCACCACGGCATCTTTGCCGATCTGGTCGTTCCTGCGCTTCTCCATGATCACGTCCTCCAGACACTGAAACTCCAACACGTGGCTCTTCTTCTCGGAGAAGAGCAGTTTTAACTTGTACGGCTGCTTCCCGATCCGTATCTCCCCCCCGATTTTGAACTCCCGCCTCCCGAAGCGGCACCAGGCCGCGAAGCACTCGGAGTTCCTCCAGCACAGGTCCCTGTCTCTGGTGCCGACGTGATCCATGGCGTTGCGCACGATCACCTCCGGCGGGAGCGCGCGGTGCCGGTACAGGCCGTTTACTATCCTGCCCTTCTTCCCCTGGCTCACGTCGGTCAGAAAGTTGTTCTTGACCTCGGCGCGGTGCAAGTGAACCACCTGGAAGTCGCCGACATAAACGGCCCAGTGCGGGTACTGGCCGGTGGCCACGAACTCCAGCAGGTCGCCCGGTCTGCACTTGGCCAGGAGGCTCTCCGGGGAGACGGACGCGGCCCCAGAGCTCCGCTCGTAGACGCACTCGTCTCGGTAGTAGACGACGCACTCCAGCTCGTTGTCCGGGTCGAAGGGCTTCTCTTCGTGGCTCACGTGCCGGCTGTCCGGCGGGAAGTGGTCCAGGTTGTCGTCCTGGTCCTGGTCATCGTCGTCGTTGGAGAAAATGTAGGAGACGCCGATCCGCGTTCCGTCGCCCTCCGGATCGAAGCCGTTCGGGTCCGACGTTGGCACCTCCGCGTAATTGATGTGCGTTAGTTTCTCCACCTGGTTCCCCATAAAGACGAGATTAAACGGCACGCGCGCGCGCGCGCAAACACACACACACACACGCAGGCACGCAGACAGGATCCACCTGTTCTCTGCGCTCACACCTCAGCAGGAGACGAGAGGAGGAGGAGGAGGAGGAGGAGACGGCAGAGTCGGGATTAAATCCAAAACAGAGACGAGGGGCACCGGAGATCCATGTCCAGCTGTAAGGCTGTGATCCCCCAACAAACGATCACCAACTGTTGAGATCTGCGGGGAAACGGAAGAGAGGACATTAAAGGCAAAGTTTAACTCCAGCTCAGTGCACGTTCCCAACAGGTGTGACCTGAATCACCTGTTGGCTCACATTTCCTCCTGAACTCTCCGGCAGCAGGAGGCTACGGAACATTTTTGTCTGCATTTCAAGCTCATCAAAACGCTGCTTATGACCTACATTGCTGGTGTAACGCCAACTTGTTAGATGAACTCATTTTCTGTCACCTGCGGCAAAACTCACCTGTAGTTCAGCAGCTCCGAGTCTCTTCCGCTTACATGGGGAACCATAAGCGTCAGCGACTGTCCTTCCTGTGCGGCGGCTTGTTGCGCCGTGCGGTTCAGGCTGCTGCACAGACACAGGCTGCCTGTTGTATGAAGCCCAGTGCTTGTTGGCAATGAAACTCGCTCAGGATCCACCGACTGCTGGGAGGAGGTGTCATTTAAAGCGACAGCAAACCAGAAAACACTTCAACTCTTGGAAGGAGAAAAAAAAAAAAATCTCCCTTTTAGGAACGTTCTCTCTGGCAGTTTCCAGTTCATTTTATTTAAAAAAGTAACTGGATCATTCAGGTGACACTTTAGCTCATCAGATAACATGTTCAGTTGAGGAAATGCTTGTTAAACGGAGCAAAAGAAGCGAAAATGATTAGTCAATCCTTCCAATTTGGAGTTGAACATAAAATATCGCAGGTAAACATAATGGAAGCAAAAACTGAAAACAAGTGAAACTCAGAGGAAGGTGCCTCCAAATTATGAAAAGCACTTTATTTATTTTTTATTTTTTTAATTAGGTAACAAGTAAATTGTTCATTCACACAAGGTGGAAAAAGATTTCAAAATAAATGTTATCATCTCCAAGTCACCTCACTATACTAATCTGAAAGTCAATTTATTTCAGTTGATTAACTTAAAAGTGAAACCTAAAAGTTAAGCACAGACACATTGCTACACATAAGTTCGTGGTGGACCTTTAAGCATTGAGACTTACGAATCTCCCCAAAACTCCTAAAGGGACTTCGCTTCACAATCTTCCCTGGGCTCCAGCAGGATACTTGGTGCTCGTGTCGCATTTTTTCCTCCCACTCAACTTTCCACTGACGTGCCCGCTCAGCGACCTCATGGAACACTCAGCCTTTCTGCAAATTGACCTTGTGTGTCACACGCTCCTTATGGAGGCCGTCAACGGCTGCCAGCTGCAGAGCGCCAGCTCAGCAGTCTTCCCCATAACGCTGAAGGCCATAACGTGGTCATAACATAACATCTCTGCATTAAAGATCATTTTTATTAGTGTTGTACTGCTGGATTTTTACTGGCTGCAAGCCAAAGCTATCAAAGCTAACCGAACTGATCGCTTGAATTATTGCAGTGTGTAATGGGTCTTTATAAGTTTTACTATATTAATTGAATTCCTGAAATGAAGCAACTTTTCGATGGCTTTCTAATTTAATGCCATGTACGTGTATCCATCCATCCATCCATCCATCCATCCATGAATGCATGTATCTTTGCAATGAGTGAAAGGATCTGCACAAAACAACAGCTTTCTCACAGTGTGATGCTGAGAAACCATGCATGTGCACCATCATACTTAAAAATAATTTGGGGAGACAAGTTGACATGAAAGTCTTTGGATGGAGGGAGGAAACCAGAGACAGCCTGCCCACACGTAGGGAGAATTTGCAAACTCCACCCAGGTTTGTTTTGACAATTTCTCAGAGATAAAATATATATATATGAAAAAAATAATTGGACTCATGCATTTCTGTTATGAATCACTAAACCTTTAGAAACAAGGTCGTTGTAAATGTTTCTTTCTGTGCCCTCTCTTCACATCAGTTCCAGTAAAGTCCATGTAGCACTTCAAGTATCAGTCTAGTGTAAAACCGGTTTTATTCACTTTAGACGGGAAGCCCAGGAGAGTGCTACACATTTATTGGCACTCTTGATGAAGACGTATAAAGAGCATGAAAATAAGTTCACTTTGCGTGTACTTTTAGTCTTTTCGTCACTAAAAACTGGCTGGAATTAAGATAACATCAGATTATACCCTGGCGGAAAAGAAAGTCATGGTTTACATATTTTAAAAGTTCTAGAAACATTTATCAATTTTCTTTTAAAAAGTAGACATAAAACTACATTTCTTACAAAAGAGTTGTTAAACCTACCAATAATTGTGACTTTTGCCCCCCGAATGAATAAATGTTCTTGAATTAAATGTTGGATTTGTGTAAATCGAACAACTGCAATAAACTGACTTTATCTCAAGGCTTTTCATTGATCTTTGCCAGGAATGTCATGCATGTGCACTGTTACTCTTCATGTCAAAATGCACAAGAATCCACGTTACGTTTTTAATGTCGGGCTGAAACTCTTTTGAACTGACCCAGAGCGTACGCCTGGATCACATCAGAACTTTGTGTTTGTTCAAGTCTTAGCTGAGCCTCAGTCTCTTCCCAGTTCGTCCAACTCAATCCCTGCTCCTGCCAATCCTCTTGTGCCAAGACTTAGTGAAAATATGTTCACTTTGAGAGAGCCAAAGGTTCACTCTCAGTGGACCAAGCCAAATACCCAGACTTACAGTTGCAGCAATTTTCAGCCCTGAGAAATTTTTTTTTTTTTGAGGATATAAGTTGAAAATCCAAGTAAAACACGGCCTTTCCGAGCTGCTATGTGCTGTTGATTTTTTAAAATGAAGTATTATCCTTCTAAATAGCTTACAAAGGATATCTACAGGTTTCAGCAAGTCAAATTTAAGACTTTTTAAAACTTTTGAATTAAATTTAAGACTGAAGAACCACAAATACAAGGAATGGTTGGGAGATCTTGCTGTGTTAGTCAAAACGGAGTAATTGTGAAGTTTCTGGGATCTGTTTGTGGCTCTTGTTAGCAGCTTTGTGATTTCCACGCTGCATAAGGCTTTCTTTAACCTTAATCCCCATAATGCCTAGCTTAAAAGTTTTTTGGATTTTTTGTTTTGCACATAATGCACCTAGCCTGCTATTGGTGAGCCAGTGCCGAAAATGTCATCGAGCCAACTGTCAATAAATTTGTACTTACCCATGATAGTTGCAAAAAGCTAGATAACTCGCAAGGGTTTATTAGCAGCTAGTTAGCAGTAGCCTCAACCACTTAATAGTCACAGAATGCAATGAAGATGTCTGCGGGCGACTCAATCGTTTGCATGATAGAAAAGTCCTGCAAATAGTAATAATAAAAGATTAAAATAGTCCTGCCACGACAATATATCAGACCTGTGATTAGCGTATTTAAGGGCAACTTACATTATTTTAAATGAATTTAAGACATTTTAAGGCCTTCATTTTAGATTCCTGTATTAAAAACTTGGTACAAACACAGAGCTGTTAATGAACGGTGAACATTACACTGATGAGTTCCCCATTTTCCACAGTAAATGATTTCTAAATTACCCCTATATGAGAATGAAATAAAAGCCCCAGCTTTCATTGCTGAGTGATTTCTCCTCTGGCAAAGTGCTCTTACTGCCATGTGTTTTGCACCTTGTATGGACAGAGCTATTAGAGATCTTCAAGAATGCCTGATGCAAGGGTATTAAGAAGATTAGCTTCACCTAGTTTCATCTCAACGCAGCCTTTGTTTGTTTCTCTGTGGAACAATGGTCCTTCTCAGCATGTAAGGAGAAATGTAATCACCTAAGAGCATTTCCCACAGAGTTTGCAGAACAGTTTGTTTATGGCTTCCTCACATTCCTGATTCAGGATTTCCTTTTGTTCCTGCTGAGAGAATGTAGTGCTTTCCTTTAAAAGGCTGTATTGTTATTATTTAGTTGTGATTCTCTTAAAAAGACAGAGGAGCTCATGATAACGTCCAAACCTGAGGCTAAGAGTTCAGAATCCATGCTGGAGTTTGTTTTCTACACTGATGTTGGAGAAACAGCGCCCTCAAATGGTTAAGTTAATATACTGCGAAAGGGAAAAGAAAAAAGTCATTTGAGCCAATATTGTTTATTTAGAAAATATATGAAGACAAGCAATGAAATGTCAGAACATCAACCATCTGCTAGAACAAAAAAAAGTCTGAAAATATTACCAACAATTCCTGCTCTCAAAGCACAGGTTACAGAAATACAAAGCAGAGCATCATGTTTTGTTGCTTTGACGCTTTTGGTTCTGGATTTTCCTCCTCAGCATCTGGTCAGGAATGAGGTCGGACTCTTTGATGTCTCCGTTTCCACAGCCAATCACAGGACACCTGGAGGACACACACCACATGTTGAGGGGTTCAAATGGAAAGCAACTTTAACGCACAAGAAGCTCTCTGTATACCGACTTGAGAATTGTTTTCCAACATGTTCTGTCGGATAACCGAGTGCAAACCTACCTCGTATACGGGTGCGTCTTTGTAAAATAGAAGATCATTAAAAAGTTTGGATATTTCAGTAACTTTATTCAAGAAATGAAAGTCATAAATTACATAGACTCGTGTCACAAAGAAGCTTATTTTGAACATTCATTTTGGTTCATCTCCGCTAATAAAACTGGGAGTGTGTTTCATCTAAGAATACTAACAGAAAATTGAGTGGAAGAAAAACGTGTGGTAGAAAAATGTGCGCAAGCAGAAGAATGATAACTGAAGCCTGGAGGGGACTGGAAAGCAAAGCCCATAGAAGAGTTTCAGGAAAGAAAGGAAGAACATAAAGAAAGTTGGACTTTCTGAGCAGAGTAACAGGCTGCTTTCCTCCATGTCACTCTGCATTCATGCAGGAAATCATGCAAAAAGAGGCCCAACCAGGTTCAGTATGCCAACATTTCTGTACTGAAAATAATTTTATTGTTCATTTACGACATTCAAACTTTGTAATAATCTAGGTTTCGAGCTTTCAATAACTACTTTCATCAATCTTTCATCACTTTCTGATTGAGTCACTCAGATATTTGTTCTTTTCAATATTACTCTGATGATCCTGCAGCAGCTAGATTTATTTAGTATTTACTGAGAATTTCATTAAAGGCCACATCAAAAACTTAAGAATGGAGAATGGAAGATTTTCTTTGGGATTTTATCAGAGCTCCACATGTAACCCGACTCCAACATCAAAGCGCTACAATGAGGAATCCGTGTTTTTTTTGTTGTTTTTTTTAAGCAATTAAAGGCAGCCTGCTGCTGGTCCCATGCCAACCTGCCGAGTTGTTTACTGGCGGTGAACCTGACTCGACTCTCTAAGAGTCCTCGCAGGGAGAGTCTTACCGGCACTTCTTTTTCTGGCTGTGCTTCGTTTTGATCATACTCAGTATGGCTTCCTCATCGTAGTGGTGGTAGCACTTCTTATTCTTCATTGGGTTCACCATCTCAACCTTGGATGCAGATAAGACACAGCAGGCAGGTTGCTTTGAATAACAAAACTTTATTCGAAAGAAAGAAAGAAAGAAAGAAAGAAAGAAAGAAAGAAAGAAAGAAAGAAAGAAAGAAAGAAAGAAAGAAAGAAAGATTTACCTGTGTGAGTGGGCAGGTGAAGTTGACCTGGCTCTGGGTGACGGCGATGTCCTCGTCCAATTCCTCTATGCCCTCTGAGGAATCCTGGTTAGCTACAGAAAGCACAACAGGCGCGCAGCTTGTGTCCAATCACAGCGAGTCCATGATGATGAACTGGAACATCAACAGGACGACTGGAAGATACCCAGTATGCAAAAGAGGCGTGCTTGAACAGGATTAGCCTTTCAGAACATGCCAGGATGAAGCACTTCAGCGGTGATGGATTCAACGCTTTGCTCCAAAATAAATCCCCTTGCACAAAGTCTGTAAGTTTGTGGTAAATAAAACATTTACCACAAACACGGGATGCAGTTACATTTTCTATTGGGGCTGAAACGATTGATCAAATGAATCGTGATTAATCGGTTTTTGAAATAATCGTCAACTAGTTTAATCGATTAATCACTGACTGGATTATACACACTCATAAAAGCCCATTTGCCGAAAGACATACTAACTCAGGTCCAAAACTGTACAAAAAAATTATATTTTTTGCATTTAAGATTAAAAAAAAAAAAACACTTTGTAAATATGTTCCACCCAGAAGTCCTCTAATGTGATAGTTTTAGCTTCATGTGGGTCAAATTCTCTAAAAAAAGATAGAAAAAGAATAATGGATTACTAAAAGAAGTGTTAGTTTCAGACCCATTTTCCATATGGTAAAAAACAAATAAAAGCTAAATATCCCTCTATATTCAGTGACCTGAGTCATATTACCCTCATGTACGCACTATCTTTTGTTGAAGTTGCAGCTGAAAGTAACTGGGTGTCTTTCTCGCACCTTTGAACACCTACAAAGTGACAGGTCTGTCAATTCTTCATTGCAGAATAGCTGAGGCTCAGTCAGATTGGATGGAGAGAATCTGGGAGCAGCAAACACCAATGAATGTATGTTTTGGATCGTTCTGCTGTTCAGCTCCATCCAAGCTCCCTCTAACTCCGACTACCTTCGCTGTCCCTCCTGAAGAGAGGCACACCCACAGAATGCTGCTGCCACTCTCATGTTTTCCCTTGGGGATGATGTGCTTAAGGTGATGTACAGTTAGTTTTTCAGCACAAACAGCATTTTGCATGTAGGCAAAAAAAAAAACAACAAAAAAACCCTCAGTTTAAAAAAAGCGATGTCTTGTTAGGTGCCATACTCTTAACCAACATAAAATCCCAACCAAAACACGCAGAATTTTGTGATTTTAATACAAGACAGTGGCAGAAAGGTTCAACGGGTGTAAATACTTTGTAGATACATCAATACCTGACCAATAGAAGCACAAAGTCTAACCTTGTTGCAGAGAGTTCTTGATGCTCTCCATGAATGCAGCCACTTTCTGGTGATTGTTCAGGTTAGCGTTGGAGAGTTGAGCGATTCTCTCTGCAAACTGCTCCTTCACTTTGGCAGACAGGCTGAACATGGCCTCTGGCTGCTGGGGAGTGACCTACAGATACAAACACATGTCAGTCAGCTTATTAAACTGGAAAAGAAGCTTAATGTAATTGACCTAAAGCTTCAAAATGATTTATTAGATGTGGAAAATATCAAGTAAAAGAAATGCCAAAACAGAAGCTCCAGTGATGTAATCAGGAATCAAACATTTACATTGTACTTTTTATTAATTAAAGTCTTCTTCTCCATAATCCCTCTTATGTTTGATCTTGGTGGTGAATTAAAAGTAGCGCTGAAGTGTTTCCCACTTGGATGATTCTGACTGTGGCACATTGTGATTCACCTCAGCTGTGGCTTGCTGTACAATATCAACAAAGTAGTTTATCTCCCTGTCCAGCTTCGCACACTGCAGAATCATGGCCTCCATCTCTTTGATGCCAGGATTCATCTCTTCATCTTGAGCAAACACACACACACACAGGGAATTATTAAACTGCTTTATTTAAGGAAGTAAATGTTATGTGATGATAATTGCACACAGAGATCAAGCGTCTTAAATCTCTGATAAGACACAAATGAATTAGTAGCTTATTTTCAATTTAGCAGCTAGAAAACACTTTTAAAGTTTCTATTTCAATATTTGTAACATTTTTTTATCTGATTTGAATTCCAGAACATTTTGATAACCAAATACAAATATTTAAAGTGATCTTATTGAATTTTAGTACTATTAACAATTTTATTATCACATTGATTCAATGAGACAAGAAGTCAATGAGGCTGAGCTTATTTTCTTGTCACAACTGTTTACTTCACTAAGTCAAAATATCAAAGTTATTTCAACTAAGTTTTTGTTGTCCCATA
This sequence comes from Alfaro cultratus, assembly GCA_903066825.1. Classification (NCBI taxonomy): domain Eukaryota; kingdom Metazoa; phylum Chordata; class Actinopteri; order Cyprinodontiformes; family Poeciliidae; genus Alfaro; species Alfaro cultratus. Next base: position 17,959 of record CAEFZX010014351.1, on the reverse strand, counting down.
ATCACCTCGATAATAAAGATGCTGTTAGTCGAAATATTAAGGTATTCATATAATTCTTGTGAAAAAAACAACATAATAAAGCATCACAGAATATACATATTCCTCAAAACATATTGATTATAGTCTGCAAACATATAGGTTTGACATCAAAACGTGAATGTTACATCTGGATCCTCCTAATACATGATCATAAGTTTTGGGGAGAGGATCAGAGGACTTTAATTTTTGTAATAGTAGTTATATATGAACATGTATCATTATTGTAGTTGAAAAACGTCTTTAAAAAAAGCCCCATTCCATCCCTGACAATAAATATGTTAATTAAAAGCAGTACGAGAACAAAAACACGCTGGAGAAACAGATATTTACCCTGAGCTTCCGCTAGGTCCATAGCAACATCTGTCACGATGTCCATTCCTGTCCCGAGGTCTGTCTGACATGACTTCAGGCTGGACAGTATTCCGTCAACGGCCTTCAGAGACATCCTCAACTGCAACGTTTGTCTTCGGTGACAACAGAGGCGACTTCAGGTTAGCCTGGCCTAGTTAGCAACCTGCTACGGCTAACGCAGCTAGCCGCAAAGTTATTTCATTAAGTTTAGAAACGGCGTCTTTCAGTGTTTAAATCTTTGAAACGTTTTTAGAAAACACACATTTAAACCAAATGACGATACAGGGATGAAAAACCCTATTCATAAGCGGTTAACTTTCATTTCCGGGTAAATTATTTTCAAAATAAGAGAATCACATAAAACCAGATGTAAAAAAAAAAGAAAAAAAACTAATTTGGAGATTATCAAGAGTCCTTTTTTATTGGCAAATTTCAGAAAACAATGGCACAAATTATTAGTACATTAAGGTAATCCACATTAGCTTTATTGTACAACTCAAAATTAGTGCAGATTGTATTAGTTTAATACATGAAATGTAAGTAAACTACTAGAGGAGGCTTACATTCATAAGGCATTATTATAACACCTTTAATTCTCCTGATATGACATATAAAAATGTACTAAAAAGGTCTATATTTCAGGAAAGGAAAAGTGCAGTATCTTACGGAAAGATTTTAATTAACAATAAAATTGTTGTTGATATGTATACCACTGGTACTTTTTCCATGACTACAACACAAAATGTTTGGAATGGAGAAAAACCACAGGCAGCAAGTGCGGGGATCTTAAGACGAAATGACATAGCCAGATCTTCACAGTACTGTTCTGAACTCATCAAAAATAAAACTGGGCACGTGAGCTTCGACCACCTTCAGAATACAGAGGAAAGAGGAGACAGATGTTACCATCACACAAATAAACAGTCAAATGTTTTAGACTTGACTGCTTACTACATTACAGACAAGCATTGTGAAACACATACATACTGATATAAAATTATACGTCTTTTTAACAGATTACAGATTCTTAAAGCCTTTTCGGATGTGTAAGATAAACTGATTGTTGCCCTACCTTGCGTGAGAGTTTCGTGTACTTCACATAGTCTTCGAGGAACATCAGCGCTCCCACCACATCTGAAGGCATGTCTGGGATTTTCTGACTGTTGTGGAATACAACAGAAACCGAAATGTGCAGTTATGAAGCTCTAAGAAACAACCAGAAACTACCCTAAGAATCAAAGTTTTCTGCAGTTTTGTTACCTTGTGCACTGCTCCATGATAGATCGGATGAACTGACCAATGAGAGCCAGGAACTGCTGCGTGTATCTGGAGTGGAACTGCTTGAGCAGCGTGAGCATGCCGAGTACTAGTGGTGGCCAGTCAACTGGGTCTGTAGCTTTCCTGCAGCTCATTCCTTTAAGAAAATGAGTCAGGAAGTCAGTCAAAAAGCAGAAAAGTCAACATAGTATTTTATGTTTTTGTGATGTTCCAACAACAAACTACAATGTATTTTACTGAGGCTTTATGTGGTGAACTAAAACAAAATAGGCCACTAATAAGATGCAAAAAGAAAAGTATACATGGTTTTACACATTTCTTTATTAAAATATTCTAAAACGTGTGGCCCACACTTGCATTCAATCGACCTCCTCCTGACCTAAATCCAGTTGAAAATGTGTGGCAGGAAGTGAAACTTGCTCTTCATCCAATCTGACTGAACTTAAACTATTTCACAAAAATCTCACTCTTGTAGCGACACGCCCCCAACAACAGAAATATACATTGGAGTTTGTGGTTAAAACAGAAGCTAGTGAATAAGTTAGAATACTATGAGCACTTTTGTACCACATTGTCTCTAAAAAATAAAACACTGAAACTGCACAAGAAGGTACCCTGGTTCTTGTTGTACTGAAGCTTAGGCAGCTGAGCAACAACAAACAGGAAGTTGATGATGGGGAAGTACGGGAGACGCTTTGTTGTGATGTATATCTGCAGGAGATGTAAACCAATAAGGCAAAATGAGACTCTTGAAAATTGCAAAATCACTGAATTGTAAGTGAAACCTTTGTTCTTGCAAACCTTATTGAGTGGGTTATGAATGCCAGCGGCCTCCAGGTAGGCAGTGATCTCGTACAGAAGAGTGTTGTCTTCTTTAGGATAGGGCAGGGTTGGGTCTTGGTAGTGGGCTTCAATGTCTGCCAGCAGAGACCTGGTGAGATACAAGCATATTCATACTGAGAAACATTCTCTGACGTTACATTTATATCCAACATAAATGTTGATTGACCAGATTTTAAAAAATGGCACATTCTACAGATTTTTTTTATCACAACTCAAGTCTGTTTTAAACAGTTTTAGAAATTCATTAAAAGATGCAAATAAATTTTTTTTTGTCATTTAAATGGGTAACTGAAGGAGTAATTCAGCTACCCATTTAAATAAGATAATAAACATTTTATTGCCTAAAACACAATAACATAGGACTTCTTTAGAAAATCTAAACCAGATAAAGCTAAAACTCTTAAAACCTATTTACAAAGGTGTTTTTATCTTAAACACATAATGTATACATATTTTTTTAAATAGTTTTGGTTTTATTACTGATCTGAATATGTTAGAGTTTTTTCAGCAAATGACCTTTTTTGAGTCAACTAGTCGACTATTCAAATAATCCAATAATTGCAACTAATCCAACTAATCGTTTCAGCCCTATCTGCATTAATACTGTATATATATTTTGAAATTAATCCTTTCTTTCAAGCACTGACAACAGGAAAGCAATTTTAGTGCTGAGACACGATTAAAATATTCTCTGCTTGGTGGTGAGAACAGACGTACTTGTTGAGATTTTCCAGAGCAGCTCCCAGGTGCTTGGAGTCAAACTTGCAGGAGTAGTTCAGCTCATTTGCAATCTGCTGCCGGAGAATCTGCATCTGACCAACCTACAACAATTCAGACACTCAACATCATTTAAAAGCATTGCGTTTTTGACAGAAAGTTGACAGTGCCTCTTATTTTCCGTTCACTCCTCAGTTAACAGGAAGTTGCTACCTTCATGATGGATTCCAGATATGCACCCCAGATCTTTTGTGATTTGGCCACAGCACTTGCATAGAGTTTGCTGGCATTAGCTATTGAAACAAAAACCAATAAGGAAGATGTACAAAAAAAAAAAAGTCTTGACAGATTGTAAATTTTTCTGAGTAAATACCTACCCACAATGCCTTGTACTGGGTTGACAGCAGCTAGCACAGTTTTGAAAACATCCACCACCACTTTGTCCTTAAGGATGGTTTTCTGGAGCATTGTCAGGAAGTTCTGAGGACACAATCAGGTTAGAGAATGAATTTTAGTAAGCCTATGTGAGCGGAGGGTTTCAGTGAATTCGTAAGAAGGCTCTGGGATGTGAATTTGATCACCTGAAGTTCCCTGACGATCATGAAGCAGAGCAGTCGGTCGAGTCCGTTGAGACCAAATGTGCCCAGGGTGCTCTGGATCTCAGAGAACAACCTGTTGTTGGTCACTTCCTGGTGGCTCTTCAAGTCGTACCAGGTGTTCAGCTGGTCGATGTAACATGTCACCCTATGAAAAAATGTTTGGCAGGTGGATATATACAGTAAAAATAAAGAGTACTGTTTTTACTGTTCTTCCAGTGTCATTATACTATTTTAGAAAAAATCCAACATTAGTATATTTATTTAGGAGGCAAATCTCACTAAGTGTTTCTGGTCTAGTTTCTTGTGCAAATATTTTAGTACACTTGAAATAAGACAAGACTGGATTACAAGTGACTTTTCCACAAGATTTTGGAGTTTGCTGTAAGTAAATCATTCTTTAAAATTTATGAAAAAACACTAGTTATAAGTGAAATAATCTGCCAGTGGAACTGGAACTTTTTCATCAATATTAAGGGATTATTGTCATAAAACAAGCTCCTATTAAGACTGAGCTTTTAGGCCCCAAACTGTCCAGGTGGATTTGCGTGAGCAAAGGAAAAATATGTTGAAATACAGGATGCAGTTTGACTATTTTCCAAAGGCTTTGTTGAAGAGCATTGTTATAATACATGGCATGGTGAGGTTTGTTTTTGAAATACCAGAAAAATTTTTCAAAAATTGCCAGAAGTCCAAATCCACACAGAAATGATCAATCTTCTCCTATTTCAGTTTTCAGACCTAAAACCCATAGAAAACTTGTGGCCTGTAGAAAACAAAGCATTAAAGGGAACCTTGAAGTCTGGACATAACTTAGCTTCTAGATCCTAGTAAGTAATTCAAATTGCTTTTATGAATAATAGGGGTACAAGATATGTTCACCACCTGTGAATTTAGTAAAAACAATTAACTCTCAATCAAACCTTTAAATTGAAGGTTGTATTTTCATTGAATGTTCAATGTGGGATTATTCTAAACAAAAGTTGAATTTATTTTCAGGCTTTTTAGACACCTCAAACCATGAAGCCAATGAATATAGGAAGTAATTGTAGAAGTTTTGCAATCAGAATCTCTTTAACTTCCTTTTGTGACTTACTTTGGATCGGTGATTCGTAGGATCTCTCTACAGAGACGACCGATGAAGGTGGCTGACTCATCCACAGACGGGAATTTTGGAATGGGGATGTGTGTGGACTGATAGACACTCTGCCAGTCCTGGATCTGCATGGCAGCAATAAATAAATAAAAAATCTATTAATGGGACAATTAATAACTAAATAAATAGCCAACAACCACTCTAAGTAGAAGGGAGATAAACATTTGTTAATAAATCTTCCATGAGGTTTTCACAGTGTGTTTAGCCTGACCTTAGTCCTGAGGAAACTGTTGCATTCCTGCTCCACATTGTAGTTGATGATGCGAGAAACTTCCTCCTGCCAGATTTTAAGGCCATAAATGCTGACGTAGTCCTGGATGTACTCAAAGGACCTGTAGAAGCCATCCATGGTGGCCGCCATGTCCTTCAACTTTGGCATCAGTTCGCTGGGCTGAGAAAGTATTCGTATTCAGTAACATTTCATATTTACCTTTGCAAGGCAGCAAAATGACTAAAACATGTCTTCATTGAGATTTAAACCAGAAGAAAGAATATTTTGCATGTAATCTGTTTCTGGCTAGCATTCCGGAGAACGATCATCACTTCTGACTATCGATGTAGTCTGAACTGAAGACTGCCAAAGGCTCCGAGCCACGTTGCTGTCAGCGAAAAACAGATCTGATGTCTCACCTTAGCCTTGGGGCTGAAGGTTAAGCCTTTGTGCAAAGCGTATGCCACTCTCTTCACCAGCTCCTTCCTGATGCCATCTTCCAAAAGCTGCTTGGGATCCACCTAAAATAACACCACACATTAATGCCGCCAATTATACAAACTGTACTTTGTGGAAATTGAGTTGGGAAACATTTACTTTGATGATTCCCACTAAGGTAGTCTTCATCATCAAGATGCCTTCAGTGAAGATAGAGATGTCATGGGTGAGTTTTGCCACCTGGAATGGCATTAAGAAGAGAGATGTTTGAGGCAGGAGTAATCTGCTAAACCAGGGACGTCAGAGTCATTTTTATTTTGGGCCGTATCAAGACCATGAATGCTCTCAATGGGCCGAATGTGCCAGAATGTATTGGTGAAACCCATTAAGAAACTGTTATAATATTAACAAATAGCTGTCTCTTAAAATTAAAATAGTATTGAACATATTTTCACATTAACGTAATTCAGTAGCAAATAGATAAAAGCAGCTTTGATTTGACTAATAAAATAATATTTAAGCATACAACTTCTATCTTGAAAGTTAGTTTTATGTGGCCCTCTACAGTCTTAAAGGGCCACATAAAAAGCTGCGATGGGTCAGATTTGGTCCCCGGGCCTTTAGTTTGACACATCCACACACTCAAATCAGGCCAGTGTGAGACAGAGTCGTTCTACTATAACCATCATTGAGACATTTGACCTAAGTTGTATTAGCATTTACTATCTTGTTTTTGTTTGCAAGGACCCATTAATATTACCCACTGAAATCACATTTTATTTCAAAAACAAAAGCCGCGACCTCTGCCGTTCACTTTCTAATTAAAAGCAATTCAAGTAACTCTACCGCCGCAATCCGTTTCCACACAAAGCCTTCCCGTTTAATTTGCTCTTTACATCAAAAGCTCCGAGTGGGAACTGAAAAATGTTCCGAAACGCCAGCAATCCCATCCAGCAGATGAATCAACATCAAAACAGAGCGTCATAAGGACCTCTTATCTATCTCCTTAATTTAACGCCGGATCAAAGGAGTTTTCTTCCACTTCATTGGCATGCAGTGAGCACTAGAGGAGGAGTGAGACTGAACCGCGACGGTTGCTTTACTTCGTAACGGGCTCGTAGTTGGGAGTAGTCCTTCAGCTTGTCTTTATCCAGCCGCGTGGGCACTTCCATGATATCGTGGATCTGAAGTTTGATGATTTTGGTCAGAGAGGTGAACATGCTCTCTGGGATAATCTGAAGCACCTACAGCAACCAGAGCAGAACCAGAACATTAATGTTGTTTGTTATAAAGTGCATTACGTTGTGGGGAAACGTTTACAATTTTGGCAAGCTGTCAACCAGATGTTTCAAGAAACAATCATAATTCAATGACTAACTGCACAGGAGGTAATTCCATGATCCCTAATGTGCAGCATGTGAAAGGCATTTTTATTTTTTGTGATGAATGAAAAAGTATTGAAATCCCTAAAGTGCTCCCAGATTTCATTACTCAGCAAACCCCAAATCTCTGGGTGTTTTATTTGGATTTTATCTCATAGACCAACACAAGCTGACACAAAATTTGAAAAGTGGAATTTGTAAAGAAGGATTGCCACACATTTCAGTCGCTACGGATACAAAGCTGGTGGAGTAATCAGAGCATAAAAGGTTTCTACAAAGCATTGACTCATGGGAGCTGAATACAAAATGCAAAATACTTTTCATAATTTCATTTGTAAAAAGTGTTAAAAAAAAACAGTGCATCATTTCTTTTTGTGGCACAAAAAAATCCCAAACAAATACATGCAAAATAAATCAAATTTGAAAAAGTCTAGATGGTCTGAAAACTTCTGCTAGTTACTGTATCGCTAGGTACCTTTCTAACGTAAGCCACCAACTCTCCAGAGTAGAACTGGGAGACACTCAGCAGGTCGGCGCTGTTGGCCTGGTTGATGCGCAGCAACGGCAGATCCAACGCAGAAGCCAGCTGGGCACACACACGAACCCACAAGATGATCATTTTCCACCATGCACACCTCAGGACAACGGCACGGATAATTTATCCGTGCTCGTTGTCCGATGTTTGAGCGCCTGCATGTGGCTGACGTACAAACGGTTCTCACCTTCAGAAATGTGGCTCTGAGCTTTGTGACCATGGATGGGTTGACTCTGATGCTCTCCTGCATAATCGATGTAAAGCTGCCAAAGAAAACGAAAGTCAGGGGAAGAAAGAGAAAAACTGCCACACGCAGACAAAGGTAAGAGCACAAATAAGCCCAAAAATCTAAATTATTGGAGTTCAGTGGCTTTTTAGGACAATTTATGATAAGGAAAGTTAAGCCATAATGGTTACTGATGTTCTTGGCTTAATTCAGACAACCTAAAAACACAAAATAACCATGCTGTACAAGAAAAATAAAATTAAAAATCAGTTATTAAAAAGACAACTTTTCTCATCATAATTATTAATTTGTTGATTTACTGATACTGTGCTAAATCTCGCTTGAGTTTATGCCACTCCGCAATATTTCTGAAACGTTTTACAATGCGTTATCAATAAGTACCTGTCAATTATCTGCCACGCATAGGAAAGATCTCCAACTATCTGCATGGTGATCAGAACCTCCTCCTTGATGTTGATGGTGCGGATCATTTGGTGCAGGAACTTCCTGGTGTCGGCCAAAAACTGACACACCTGCAAGTTGGACTCCAGCTGGTGAAACTCCTGGACCTGAACTCAAAAAAAATTAAAGCTAATTATTTGAAAGACTGAAAGACAAAATACTAAAAGCAGGTGAGTACTGGGGCAGTTTTATGGCTTCCTGTTATTTCCCCTGTTGTAAAAATGTATTTTCACATGTATTTTATTAGCCTCTAATATCTATTGAAGATATGAACACTGTCTGAATGTTTCACCCTTTAATGAATGGTCAAAAAAACTCATAGTGAAAACTAATGTCAACCAATGAGTAATAATCCCAAAGTAAGTTACTACATAAAAATTCCCCTGCTACAGGTCAGTATTTAGCAGCCTTTGGCTAAAATAATAGCAACACCCTCTCCCATCTTGACACTATTAATTTGTTGTCCTTTCATTCTTTGTTTTTTCCCTTTTGTTTTTTTTTGTTTTTGTTTTTTTTCTTTGTCATTGGGCCACTTCTCTGTCTGCTGCCACCATCATGCATCATGGTGAAGATGGTGTTTACGGCAATGTACAGTGTTTTCCAAACCCAGGATGTAGTGTGAAGACCAAAAAGCATTTTGACAACTCAACAGGATTGTTAAGAATTTTGTTTTTATTCTTATGATTGTTAATTATTTGCTTCTGTTATTATGATTCATTTTACAACAGAACTTTGTGGTAAAAAAATAAATAAATAATAAAAATGTTTCTGTTTTAAGTTATTTGTCTTATCTCTAAAGAAGCTAATACTAAAAAAAAAAATATATCTTATTTTTGAGTAATAACACAATGATGTCAGAATTGATCTAATCTGGAGATGTAACGCCTTGGTGAAGGGGCGTGCTGTGGTGGCGCAGTGGTTTAGCACGCCCCACGTTTGGAGGCCTCAGTCCTCGACGTGGACGTCGCGGGTTCGACTCCCGGTCCCGGCGACCTTTGCCGCATGTCTTCCCCCCTCTCCTTCCCCCTTCCTGTCAGCCTACTGTTGTGGAAAATGCGAGCCACTAGCGCCGCAAAAAACTCTTCGGAGAAAAAAATGATTAAAAAAAAACGCCTTGGTGAAATATAAATATCCTCCTCACCTCAGCAAGAGCCTGGATCAGCTGCACCGTCTTCCTCCCAGCAGCTGTGGAGTCCTCATAGTTCAAAGACTCGATCTGCTTTGAGATTTCCCTGAACCACGCTTGTAAATTCTCTGTGAAGGTTAGCAGAGGATTGCGCAACACACAGATTAAATAATTAGCCTCCATTTGAACTTATGCTACTTCTGGCATTTTTTACCACCAAACCTCCCCAGCAACAACATTAACGTCCAACTTTTAAAGACATTATTGTCTTTAAAAGTTGGAGCTTTTCTGATCCAACAATCAGCGGCCTCTCCACCCATATGCAGATCAAACCACTTCCTAACTCACCGTTCTTCTCCACCCTGGTGAGAGGCTTGACCCCGGAGAAGACTTCGGCCAGTTCGGTCATTCTCTCAGATCCCTCTTTCTTGTAGCTCTCCCATTTGATCTGCTTCTCTGACAGCATCTGCTTGAACATCTGGAGGAGGGACCGCGCAGATGGTTCGCCCATCAAGACGGATTAATCAGGCCTTATGTGCAATTAGAACATTAAATTTGCTTCGTCTGCTTATGCTACCTCCGCCGTAAGCTAGGAGCTAACAGGGACAGACACGACTAACACAATAAAATGTAGTTCCAAACTTTTGTTCTTAATTAAATACATGATGTTTTAATGTTAACATACGTAGAAGGAGAAAAAAAAAAACTTTTTATGCCGAGTTTCCGCTCACCTCTTTGAGTATAAACTCAAACTGAGCAGTGTCGAGAAGGAGCTGAAACAGGATCCTGGGGTTGTACTTGGAGTCGTTGAGCACTTGATCTTTGATCTGTCGCAGCCGCTTGTTGTTCAAATCATAGGCTGCAAGACAAAACATATGCCTGTTTTTTTTTGTTTTGTTTTGTTTTGTTTCCATAAACAAAACAAAACAAAATTAAAGAAGTATTTCAACCATTTGAACTTTTTCACATTTTGTCAGGTTAAAGCGACAAACTGAGATTTTAGGTGGTAGACCAGCAAAAAAAATGTGTAGTTTTAAAGTCAAACGAAAGAAATTTCAAGTCTGGTATACATTTGCATTTCCCCTGAATAAGTAGCTTGTAAGTTCAATTTTGGCTACAAAAGTAGCCGCGAGTCTCTTAAAGAAAGTCTCTGTCAGCTTCGGACATGTACAGTCTGATGTTTTTACTCGTTCAAATCTGCTAAAGAACTCAAATTAAACAGAAAGCACAACTGATTTACTTCTTTTTACAACAGAAAACTCTTTGACTTCCTTCTCTCCAGAAACACCTGTTCGATATGCTCACCCGACTCTGCAGAGTGCAGCATCAGCCAACGGATGGCAACGTTGCAGTCTCTCAGACAGTTCAGTAGTTTGGGAATGTTGTCCAAGATGAGCTCCTCTCTGAGGAAACCTTCCTTTAAGACCTGCTGCACCTGCGGCCTCAGGCTCTCCATACTGGCTGCATAGCGGGAGCCCTACAGCCAGTGATGGAAGTGAAAGAAGTAGATTTATTTATTTGTCCAAAGCAGTGGCTGTTACGATGAACGGCAATGCTTCCAGGACAATTAAGCATCTGGCATCTTTACTGAAGTAATAGATTTGATTATGCTCTGTCTTTTGATTTCCCGTTCCTTAAAGTGACACCCGGCCCACTTTCCGTACATTCCCAGAGTGCTGTAAATAAATGAAGTTTTTCACACCTGCTCTTTGATGTTCGCCGAGTCCAGGGTGTAGTTCAGAGCCGTCTTGGCAGCTTTGTACGGTTCCCAGGCCTCCACCAGGTTCACCGTGATCCCCATGTAGATACTGATGACCTGCAACGTAATATTCACAACATCAAACTGGCACGTAACGTTGAGTTTATAAAAAATAAAAATAAAAAAAAACTCATGTTAAAATCAAAAAATGAGATCTTACCCAGTTGTCAGGGAAGTACTTATCTACTATCTCCCTCATCTTGGCCTGCTGGGTGTGCAGTATGGAGGGGCTGAAGAACAGGCAGACGTAAAGCATGGCGGCCTGGTTGGCCAGCGCCGTGCTGCGATGCTCCGGTAAAGGGTAGGCAGACACCTGAGGGACAGGAGGACACACACAGTCATGGATCGGGTGAAGAATACAGAGCTGGGTGATATGGCTTAGAAATTAAATCTCAAGTTTTTTCATACCAGCTCCGATTTACAATTTCAATCGATTTTCTTTTTGTTTGTTTGTTTCTTTTGCTTGCTTTCTTTTATAAAAAAGAAATTACAGAATATATTTCAACATGTGGTTTTTATTTCAATCCTTTCTGTGGATTTGCATGACAGACAATTATAGCCAGGCTGAGAGTATTTTTGTTTAGTCACAAGAATGTAGTTATATTAGCAGAAAAAAAGACACAATTTTACCAGGAAAAAAAAATCTAAAAATTGCACGAAAAAGGTTTCTTCTAATGAATAAATAGTTTAGTTATCACGGTCTGACGTGACCAGCTCAGTTGTATAGATCTTTCTCCAAAATAAATGATCATTTGCACAATTGCTTCAAAGTCCTGCTACTGATAATAATTTGATGATGATGTGCTAAAAGATTAAGTATTATTTTAAGTATTAAATATCATCTGTAAATTTTATACCAGAGTATAACTTCACAAGATGCTCAACATGCCTCATTTTAATTTTATATTTTTCATGTAGGCATTTTCATAAAATTATTCTGATGTAACTTTATTCTGGTAATATTACTACTGTGTTCTACTACTATTATGACTTTATTCTCATAATTACAAAATAATCTTTGCCTGGCTCTAATATCACATCATAGAGTTGACATGACTTCAAACTCCAAATAAATAAAAGCTATAAAACACTCTTGTCAAACAAGATGGCGGGCTTGGGCGCGCCAATGTCCCTCTGAATTATGGAAATCAAAGGAGTGCATTGGTAAAAAAAAATAATAAATCCAGATTTTCCAAAAATTTGATTAATCCTACTAACATGTGGCTACAATCAATACCTTAGGTTAAAGTCTCATCAGATCTACGGCATACTCTCTCTTATACACTCAATACATGCTTTATGACGCGTTTACTCACTTGGTTGTAGATGTCATCTGAGCGCAGTCTCCCAATAACCATGCTGATGAAAGTGTTGCTGATGGGAACCCTCTGGAAGTAACTCTCTGGGTAGTTGGCCGGTCGTTTGGCTCCAGGCTGGGCGGAGTAGCCGGTGCTGCGCAGGAGCTTGCAGATGTCATCCAAGTTGGAGTCGGCAGAGGAGCGGGCGGCACTGAAGCACCAACAAACCCGGTCTCAGTCAAACCAGACATTGTGGCACTAATGCGCTTAGATGTTTTTGTCAAAATGTTCTACATATAACGTTGTAGCTTCAATGTGGCATGCATGTGTTTTTGCAGGGGGATAACCTTTGCATGAGCCAGGTGACTGACTCAGCTTCTGCTGCTAGCAGGATTACACAGTGTCACTGTAAGTGTGACTCACTGGGAGAATGTTGTATCTCCATGGGGGATTCGTCGGCGGGGGCGCTGTGTGAGTCACACTCTCTCACCTGTATCTGTAATAGGAGACGAGCATCCTCTCCCGGACATCTCCTTCAATTTTCTGGTCGATAACCAGCAACATGACTCCGTACAGGAAGAGAGCCTCGCACTGGGTGAGCATTAAAAAAATTTAAAAGCTAAACCAAATCAAAACACTCTACTTTGATGTGAGAACCAGACAGAGCACAATCAGCTATGTTAGCTTGCATCTAATGGTAAAGGAAGCCAAATAAGAAGCATCACGGTCTCTTACAAGGAGCTGTTTTCCATCCTCATTTAGGAGCACAGTTTCCAAAGTCTGCTGGATGTAAACGCCCTCATGGAGGTCATCCAAGTATCTGGAGAGATACAGCATTGTAAGGATACATGTAGAGCCTGGCAAAAGTGTTTACGCAAACTATCAAAGTACCTTTCTGTAATGTAATAGACCAAAACAGAATTAAGTCTAATGATGAAGTAGAAGGAAAAGAATAAATGGGATTCAAAAATTTCACTCCAAACAATCTTTAAAGGAGTGGAGTGAATGATGGTGCCACCATGTTTCACTGTGGGGATGGTGTGTTCAAGGTGATGTGCACTACTAGTTCTCCTTTTATTGTGAAGACTTGTAATCTTTATAATTCATGAGAATTCTTTTCTGTGTAGAGGAGCAAACTGATGTACAACGTGGACGCCAAAACTGCAACACCTGGGAGTGAAATAGGCTACAAGTCGGCAAAAATCCAAAATATCCTTATTTCGAGGTGAAATAACCGACTGAAGATTTCTTAACTCAAAATATTACACATAGACTTGAAACTCTACAAGTGAAGTAATGCCTCTATTAATTTCTCCAAATACATCCGGGAAACAAACAAAAAAACAATTAATGCAGTACCTGTTGAGATCCACAATGTATTTGTGGACACTCTCAAAAGCCAAATAGAACCTCGACAGAATCTCGATGTTATTCTCTCTGAACTCTTCATCTAGGTCCTGTAGGTCCGGTTTGGCCTCCAGCTTCCCCTCATAATACTCAGGTCCCTGAAGAAAGAATTACACATCATACAAATACAAGCAATCATTCTGTCTTACAGACAACATAGATCAACCCGAGACCTTAAAGCGACTTCATTCAGCTAAGTTATATGGTTTGTTTCGTACCTTGAAGTAGCTGAAGTCACAGATAATGTCTCCATATTTCTGCTGGTCACTTTTGTCTTTCATCCTAAACACTGCTGGGATGAAGTCAGAAAGACGCAGGAGCTCTGCAATAATGGCGTTTCCTCTGGAGACTATCCGGAGAATTGCCTGGCCACACAAGTTATTGTCTGCTAGGAAGTCCACCATCGTGGCTGGAGAGAGCAGGGGCCTTCCTTTTGTTGCAAACGTTCCAGATATTTCTACAAGGGAAAAAAATGTTTTAAAAATTGTTTAAGACTTTTTGATCAGGTTAATATTGTCCTGACTGATTACTAGTGCAGGATATCGATGAAAAACATTTTGAATAAATTCATATAACCTTAACAAATTTTTAAAGAATTACTAGTACTGTACCTCTTTTGTGTTTTGGTGGATGTAGAGTCTGGTTTTTACAGCTATTTAAAAATGCATCATGAATAAATAGAAATGTTATGATTTATATTACTTTATTCCATGGTTAGCACACATCTTCTAGTCTTTTAGCATCTAGTAATTCAATGGTTTACACTATTTATATCTGTCTCTCATGCTTTCTTTTCAAAGTTTAGGAGTGTGTTTTGCATATTTACATTTTATATGCCATTTATTCCAGTTTTCTAACAATTAATATATTTTTACTTTGCATTTGTTTGGTGTGATTGTTGCTTCCATACTAGTTCCTTTGTTGTAACTTGCTTCACACAAGGAGTTGCTTCTTTTGAAATGTGCTTAAATAAAATCCGATTGACGTCTGACAAAAGCTTCAGCCAATTTTAAGTTGACTTGAACAAATTTTTGAACATGCAAAATAGAACAACTCTGTCTCTTTTTAAAATCAGCAAATCAGTACAATAGCTATGTATTAATTTATAAGGACCAATGCACAGCGCGTAACTATGATGTTATTTTAAGAAAACGGCTTTCAACATTAGCAAAACACCCACGTAGACCGAAGGTGTTTTAACAAGAACTGATAGACGTGAAGGGTTGATATTTTAAGAAACGTGTTTACTTTGATGCTTTTCCTACTAGCCAGTTAGCCTTTAGCTTCAGTAGTGCCTTTAAGCCTTTAATCACTGGCGATACGGCAGGCGAAATATAAATACATGAAAACGTGTATTTATTATATGTCTGACGAGCCTTTGTTGAACTTAAGGCTGAATTGTGGTGACAAATATGTAAGTGAGAAGAGTCTGGTTAAAATGTCTTACCCCTTTGCAGCTGCCCTGTTTACTTCCTCATGACCAGTCACATGACTGTGTTGCTGGGTGCGTTGAATTCTCCTCACAGAGCTCGCAGGAGGTGGGCGGGAGCATCTGGTCCCCTTCCAGAAGTAGTTTCACTGTATTTCAAATTGCATTATGTCAATTGTATTTTCTGTTTTAGTTGTATACTTATGGTATATTGTACATTGGTTTAAGGCAAATGAAACTATTGTAGTTCTGTCTTCAGGCTGTAAATCATGTACTTTAATGAGATAAATATGGGTTTGCTTCAAAATGCGCATTATATTATTTTTGATGAAAATCTTTAAAATTAAAAATCTGTACCTTACACTATTTTTACCCTGACTACTAACAATTAACTGAGAGTGATTTATTTGGGCACGTGAAAATAGACATTGCCATGGTTACTGTGCCATAAGAAAGTATGTTTGCTCAATCACTTCTTTCATTAGGCTGTTTATTTAAACAGTTATCAGTCCTGTTTCATTTGCCAGTAGACATGTTTACAATTTATACAACAGCATCGAACTAGACCACAAGTGCAGATTTTTGTTGTATGAGGATGTTTTGAACAACAATATTAAAATTTTCAATTTATTTATTTTTTTCTCCATTTTCTCTCCATTTTTCGCTCGTTTTCTTTCTCTCTTTTGGACGCCTCATCCTTTGGAGATGCAGGGTAAGAACTGAGGATGAAGAGCAAAGGGTGACATGAGCGCACACTCCTCTAGGTGGAGACAGAGATCCACTGCAGCCTCAGCTTGTCTCGCTGCTGCTTCCGTCCATCAGTCAAAGGGGTTTGTGAATTTGGATATGTGGCTCCACAGGGATGCAGTGATTTACAGGGATCCGACCCGAGCAGAAATTAAACTAACCTGCTGTCTGGGAGATAAAACCACAGAGAAGGAGTGTGAAACCATCTGTCTTCCACCTGACAAGTCCACCATGCATTAGGAAAGTGGACTTTCAGAAAAAAAATTCAGAAAATGTTTGGATTCTTCAGTTTTGGTGAATTTCCCCACGCACTGCATCTAGCGTGGCTGTATTGACGTCATACAGTCAGCTAAGGATGAGCAAGAACAGGCTGTGGTGTTTCCTTCAACTTTAGATTGAACTGGTGTTTTATTGCCAATATGTTCAGCACAGTGGCTGGCACTTCCTTTAAGTAGTGTGAACCCAAGGTTAATGACAGTCATATGGTCAGAGCTGCTTGTTCGACCTGTTAACTGTCTGAGGCACAGAAGGGTTTCATCTGGATTTTTCTTTCCCTCGGTGTGGCCCAGCGGGAATATTGAAAATCCTCAAAATTCACCTTTTTTTTTGTAGTGAAACTCCAGTTTGAAACATAGTTTATGGGGGATGGGGTATGCAAAGGGTTCTCTGCTTCGGGGTATTTTTGCAGACGCTCTTTAATGTTTCGATTTTTTTCAGCAGTGCAAAGTGCTGATAGATGAAAAATTGACAGTCTGTCACATATGGCAAGGTGAGCTGAAATAGAAAATCCCAAATTCGGTGCTTCTTATCCCTGGGAGCTCCTGGGGCACAATTATTTCAACACGCTGAATATTAAGGGGCTCCGGAGAAAGACAAAAAGAGTCAGATGTGCATTCAAATTCAGCGCTCGGCTCCTTATTGACCTGCCTGTCCACAAACTTACACACTCTGCCCCTCCGCCCCCCGTGGAAGCTGGATTTATTACCTGTTTACCATCACACCAAGGTCACTCTCTCAGCAGCACCTGGGCCAGATTTATGAGATTCCTGGAAGCATCATGAAAGGTTTTACACTAATGAGGTCTTATATTACACACCTTGTTTATTTCCTCCTTCCGTCGTGATGATTCTGAAGGTGTTTTTTTTTTCTCAGCTTTTTTGCTGGTCTTTTATTGGAGAGTTGTAAAGTTGTACAGCACACAATTTAGATCTAATGAATCACACACACACACACACACACACACACGAAGACAACTGTGCTCTTTAATAGTGCTGTCTTTTCCCACGGAGACTTTCATTGCATCAAACCACATTACAACTTGTGTATTTTATTGGGATTTAATTGGGTAGATCAACAGACAGCAGTTCAAAATTGTACAGTTGAAAGAAAATTCTCCACATCACAATAATGTGCTACTTTTTTGTTTGCTCCATCTCACCAAAATCCCAATAAAACACAGTGAAGTTTGTGGTTGCTTTGTGACAAAATGGGAAGGATTTTCTTTCTTTTTACCCCCAGCCATATATCAAACTGCTAATGAGAATGGATTTAGTCGTCAGAAAGAAGGAAACCTAATGCCCCTGATGTTTGTGACCACTGACAGATCTCATTCACTTCACTAAGTGGAAAGGAGACCAGTGTCATCCAGCAGTGCTTTCCCTAATGTGCCTTATAATTATGACTGCCTCAGTGACTCACAAATTTAAAAATTCAATGTCATTAGTTGTGTTCAGCAGCCACTGATTGGCAGTACTATGAACACACAAGTGCATGGATACAGAAGATGGTCTGGCTCCATGACTGCAACAACGTCACGCAAAGCGTGTGCGCGTGTGTGTGTGTGTGTGTGTGTGTGTGTGTGTGTGTGTTGGCACAGGTGAACTAACAGGACATTTCGCCTGTATACACGCAACACTAACGGGACATTTTGAATTAGTGGGACAGTGCCGATGTCCTCAT
>CAEFZX010014349.1:0-11932 GCA_903066825.1 Alfaro cultratus | reverse complement strand
AATTAAAACCATTTTTTTTAGGTGCATTTTTTTTTTTAATAAAAAAATTTATTTATTAATTTTTTTTAAAAAAAAAAAAAAAAAAAAAAAAAAAGGAATCAAAATTGTATCTGCTACATTGTGGGTATTTTCTTCACTTAGACTGACTTAATGTTACAATGTTTTATCTCTCCCTGTACAGGAAAACCCAAGCATCAAGTTCAAAGACGTACATACATCATATTCAATAATAGTGTGGTTAGTATACGCTAATTAACAAAAATAATACAAACCAGATGGGTCCATGGCAACCAGTCTCTGTGTTTTGCACCACCAGGGCAGGTGCCACCTCCTTGCACAGGTAATGGTGGGCATCCACAATTAACCTAAAATACCCATCAACAAGGGCCACAAAGGACAGGGCTTCAGCCCTTGACAGCAGTTGGAGTTCCTGGAGGGGAAAAGAATGAATTGGTATTTTATTGGAAGTGAAGACAATATCCATCATGCACTCCTTACGTAACATTTTCATGGAGGCTAAATGTTACTCAGACCAAAGTCATTTTAGGAAGAATTCTGACGTCACTGTTAGTCATCGCTTACAGTAAGACACAGGATGCAAGATTTAAACTATTCTTAACCAATAACTGCTTGGACTCATCTTTCACCTTAGTCAAGTATGGGGGATGGGGTGGGAGGAGACTGTAGTAATTTGCTGCATTTCCATTGAACATAAAAATTGCTCAAATTGGAATTATGAAAATAAATTTTCGGGATGGAAAAACCTTTTTTAATGAAAAGTTTTTGAGGTAGGGTGAGGTGGTTTTTCAGCGTATCAAAATTTGAGTATTTCGCAAATCTGCAATGTTGTTTTCCAACATTAGCAGAATATCAAAAAAGTTTTGTGCACATTTGCAGGGGAAACACAGATTAAGGAGTGGATTACAACCCCAATTTAATACAATCTCTATACACACATTTACAAAATTTATTTCTAATAATTTACCAATTATTGCCTACATGAAATTAAATTAATTTTAATTTCATTAAAATTAATGAAATCTAATTTTCATTTTCATTTTCAGTGACCTGACCTGGTCCCTGAACGCCTCTTTTCTGAAGAGGAAGGCCCAACAAAGACTCTTCTTCCTCAAGAAATTGAAAACCACTGGACTCCCTGCTCAGTTGCTAAAGAACTTCTACAGAACCATGATTGAGAGCATCTTCTGCCTCAGCATGACTGTGTGGTACGACAACAGCATAGTCGAGGAAAAAAAGAATTTGGCCTGGGTGGTGAAAACTGCCCAGTGGATCGTGAGGAGTCAGCTACTCCACCTGGATCTAATATACACTGGCAGGTCGATTGTTATGGCACTGAGCCCACCCACCCAGGACACAAATTGTTTGTACCACTACTGTCAGGGAAACGATACAGATGCATAAAGTGTGATAAATCTCAGTGGAACAACACAACCAGATGAAAAGGCTCCTCAAACAATCACTGGCTGCGAAATTTTCACACTGGATCTCCATTAACTTAAGATTGGGAAATGGGGAAGCAACAGATCAGTCCTCTCCCTCCTTTGGAAAAAGACTTATTCTAATTTCTTGGAAACTGGTTTTGGGGTTTTGTATTAGCTGTGAGCTACAAACATAAACAAAAAGTTTAAATAGATCTGTATTGATGAATCTATACAAGTTTTAATTTTCAATAATTTAATAACTGAGTTAAATTAACTTTAGGGAACTTGTTGGGCATTAGACATAAGTACATAAAACCTTGTTTATGGGTAGTAAACAATACTTCACAGATGTGTTTGTGAATCTGTCCTCACCATCTTCTTGTTGTCTTGTCTCATGATCGTGACTGTTGTCTCTTTGATGACTGTGTGGGTGATCATGTGGAAATCACAGAACAGCACCCAGCCATCACCCGTCTCCTTATTCTTGTTCTTCTGTTTTTCATCCTGCTTGCTCTTCTTCGACTTGCTTTTGTCTTTGGGCATCACTGGCACCTGTTTCATAAATTCAACATGGGTTAAAAATAGCTTTTTATCCGGTAATAACATTCTGCAAATCAACAACTTTGGTCAATGACACCAATATAATGGCTACAGTTGGCCTGTTTGCCCAATTAAGGGAAAGTATCAATTAAATCCTTAGCTGTTTGTTCAATAGAAGTGCTCTGATCTAACCCATTGTATTTTCTGAATTTAAATATACCATTTTCTTAACTGAAGTCCATTAACATGAAAATGGCTTAAAAGTCTGTATTACAAACCAGTTTTTCCCAATCCTCGATCCTCTAGGCACCCTGCCCTGCATGTTTTAGATGATTTCCAGTTTTAACACGCCTGATTCAAATGATTGCAGTTCAGTAAAATGTTGTTAATCACCAATTAACAACACCAATTAAACCATGTACTGAAGCAGAAAAACAACTAAAACATGGAGGGCAGTGCGCCTTGAGGACCAGGGTTGGGAAACGCCACTATAGACTATGCCAACTGGGGTTGGTGCAGAGAAACATTCCTTCTGTTTCTTAGGTTTGAAAGCACAAAACTAAAAATCCAAAGCAGTAAAAATTTGGTCCACTCAAGATTAACTAGAACCACATTGAAATTTAAGATTCACCTAATATACAATTAGAAGGGGGGGGGAGAGTATGGTTAAGACACGTTCACTCATAAACCAAGAGATCATTGACATTTTGTTTGTGTTTACTCACAGCTGCTGGTTTTTGCCTCCAGGAAATGCCGGTAGTCCCAGTGACAAGAACTTGCATGTCACTGCTTGCTTCCAAGTTCTGATTCTGACATTTCGTCTGCAGCTGGCTCTGGTTATAGTACCCTGGAAACAAAATGTTTAAATGTGTAAATGTTTGGCCAAAATATGTATAAAACCATATATTTTTTGCTAATATTTTATTTCTCTTCAGATACAAAGGTTTTATAAATAAAGAAAGTCAGGTTGGGTTCATAAGAAAAGAGATATTTTGACCAATCAAACCATTCAGTACTTCAAATATTCAACTGAATTTGTATTGTAACTACATGATTTCCATGGCAAACATGTAATGACTTTACTTTCAGTTTAATTTTGCAGCCTAGATTCACTCAATGTGTGTCAACAAAGTTCAAATTTGTCTGAACATCATTGGCAGGAAAACATACAAACAAAGCAGGTCTGTATCAATGTGCTACTTTGGTAGTTAGTACCTCTCCAATGCCATTTGGTGCTAAACTGCAACCATTTTGCACCAGTAATCATACAGCATTCAACCTATATAACTATATCAATAAACTATGCATAAAAGAGCTTATTAATTATATGTAATTAAAAGTTTGTCATATATTGCTTTCTTAAGATTTTATATTACACCCCATTTCTATTGTGATTCCTGCTTAAAGACAAAATTAAATAAACAAATACATAATTAAATGTACCATACATTAAATAAATTAGGTAATTTATATAAATATGTTTATTAACTAGGTTCATGCCACTAATTTATCCTTACACTGAGGCTAACCTAGTTTTCATTTAATTATTTGATGAAATATTTTATACATTGTCCATTAAATAAAATGATTTAAACATTTACTAATTTCATGTTACATTTTTTGTATGTATTAATCTAATTTTAATTTACAAATTAACAGACAAATAAAGGTAAATTTGTCACTTAACCTTTAATAAACATGGCAAATTATCAAACTGTAAACTAAAATACCTCTAATTGTCCTAGAGCTGGTAAATATAATTTAATAGAGGTACATTACCACATTTTTTTATGACAAACTATGAGTACATTTTAAAAAATTATACTAAAATGAAAAGTTTTTTAAAATGTCACTTAAACAAGTAGAAATTGTCACAGCAGGCAGTATAAAACGCTCCATGATAAAAGCCTTTTGTTTGTAAGAAAAAATATTGAGTGCATTCCTCCACTCTCTATAGGTACAAGTTGAAGCCAGGTAGCAACTGTGCTTTCTTGGATTTCCTTTGCTGATAAATTTACTTGTATTACATGAATTCTTACCATAGTAACCTCCATTGGAGAGCTCCTTTTCTTGTGTTATAGCCAGGGAGACGGGTTCAAAGAGCTCGCTGCCCATTCTGCTGGTCAGCCCCTCCATCGTGGCCAGGTATTTGATCTTCAGATCATAGCAGGTGATGTTGCTCTCCCCAACTGTTTGGGTGTTGAATTCAGCGAGGAATTTCTTGAACACATTGCTGATGCGGATGCGGGTCAGGATGTTACGCTGCTTTATGTTGGAGTTCAATGACTCCGGGATGAAACGCTTGTAACTGGTGGGATTAAGACAAAAAGAATATTTTAACTTAACTGTGCAAATTTCCTGTTTTAACTTAGGAAACATGGTAAATAAATGTCAAATGTCTTAGGAAAAGTGAGGTATAAAGAAAGAACAAATTTTATATGCTTGTACGTTGAGTATTGGATATTACCTCATCTCACGGGAAGCTGCTGAAAAGGGTATATCAAAGTCCTTGGCATAGTGAGTAATAGCAAGCACAGCCATGCCCAAACATTCGTTTTCTATTTCATGTTGCTCAGCTTCTGACTGGGCTGCCCTCAGGGGAGCCTTGCCTGTCTGAAAATCATGCTGGCACTGTGCAAAAATAAACATAACCAGAGTTAGAATTAAATCTGACATCATTCGTGTAAGAACACCACCAACAACAACAACAACAGGAAGAGAATAAAACTACACATGAGAACAGAAAGGATCAAACTAGATAAGTTAAAAATGATGACTTGTGTAAAAGCTAACCCTTCTCAGCACACACCTGGAAATAAAGGTATTCAAGGGAACCAACATCAAGCAGCGGTGTTCCTTCTGGTGTTTTCTGTGGGCTCTGTCCTCTGAGTTTATTGAGGCAGTGTCTCCAAACTGGAGACTCTCCTTCTGTGGTGCCATGCCAGTTCTTAAAATAGAATCTTAAAGAAAAGACAAAAATTCCAGGTTAAAAACAATAATACTGATCATCTTAAAACCAGGTTAGGCTTCATTTGTTGTGCTTGTTTTGTGGTGAATTAACTTTTATTTAATTATGGCTACTTCTAACAGTGTGACTGTTCTTATTTTCCAATGTACATGTGGATCTAGCCAAATTAAAATAAAATTTGAAAGTTAGTTTAGTAATTAATTTTAAAAAATGAAAGATATTTTACACAGTTATATATTTTAAGTTTTTCTAATAAAAGCCCACAATTCAATTTCTCAGAAAATCGTACTACTCCAAACGACAGACTATTTTTGGTAGAATCATATTATACTATGGGCTGTACAGTCATGGGGAAGACTGCTGACTTGACAGTCAATGACACATTTCACAGAAAGGCTGCCCATAAAGGTCCCTTACCCTTTCTCTTTTTCTCATACATTGGCAAGATTACAAAAGCTTAATATCCATGACCTCAAGGTCACAATTCCAGCATTGACCTGAAGACACATTACTTGTATATACATAACCAATAAGAAATCAGTTAGCCAGTAGACAGTTCTTTAAAATTAACATTCAATCTTCTTATGGGTAGCATTTCATAAAGCATTTCTGCATACAAACAAACCTAAATAAAGTATTCACCCTAGGAGATAGCTACTTCAGTTAGAAATTCTTGCTGGTTGCACTTAACCATTATTTGTTTATGCAAAAAGTTTTTATATTGGGACACACAACCATAATATAAGGTTTGTTACCTTTGTTTACTTAGGTGCAGTGCAGACAGACAGACTGCAGCAAGTACATAATAAACTCAGACAGACTCGACTTCAGCTCCACCCACAAGCAATTTTCTCTTCAGCTTTTAACAGCGGGAAGCGCAGCGAAAGAGGAAGTGTGACTGACAGCACAGTAAAATATTTTTTTCTTTCTGTATAACATGCTGACTTACTAGTACATTGGAATATCTGACGGGGAACTTGAGTATTCTAGTCAAGTGTAAACATGACACTGCTTTGTCAGTATTATATAAGACCTCAACCTTTTCCAAATTGAGTTCTCACAAAAACTGGCCCCAAACATGGTTGCAGAAAGCAATTTAGTCTGATCAATCCATAATTCGGACTTTGGAGTCTACTCTTGGAATCACATTTAAAACTTGGAGACTTTAATCTGCCAAGTCTAAGATAAAATATCAAGGCATGGATGAGACACTGGCATCAAGGTGTACCAAACCAATAAAACTTCACATTATACTGTTCCAGCAGGCCAAGTGTCAAACTAAGTGGAAGGGGCAAAGTGGGGATGTGATCAGGACAAGGGAAAGGCCTGTTGTACTTAGTGACTTTTCAAACCCACCAAGCAACTTTTTTTATTTATTTATTTTCAAAAATGCAACAAGCAAAAAGTCTAGCAAGACTATGGTGACAGCATGTGAAAGCACCAGTTGCTCTGCAGGACCAGTTTACTTGCATAGCACATTTCAGTAACATGGCAGTTCAAAGTGCTTTACACCATAAACACTTAATACAACAACCAATTATGAAATATTACATTTTGTCAAAATGCCATTATCAAAATCATCAGGAAAATACACATCAAATATATTGATAAATGTTCCAGTTATTATGAATCAAATGCATCTCTAAACAAGTGATTTGTTTTTAGCCTTGAATTAAAAGAACTCAGCATTTCAGCTGCTTTGCAATTTTCAGGAAGTTTGTTCCAGATTAGAGGAGCATAAAAACTGAAAGTTGCTTCTCCATGTTTATCTTGCCTGCAGTCAGAGCAGAAGGGAGTCCCATTCTACTCTTTGTCCACATTGTAAATGAATCCCACATGCTAATGCTGCGACACCAATGTTTGATAGCAGCTAAAAAGGGTCAGTAAAACTACTCTAGTAAGCCTCCCGGACACATTGTTGCAAAGGTGAGCAACAAGCAGTGAAAGTGCAAGCTTCAATTAGAATCATTTGATTATTGATCATTCCTAATGTGATCCTTTCCAGGCAGGGGGGAAAAAAACAGTAAATCTTGTCAAGTCTTAATTAGGTTCCTATGTAAACATTCACATGTAAACATTACCAAAAGGTTTTAATTCATCTGATTTGTTTAGGAATTCATTAAACAGATTTATTTTTTCAATTAAACAAACAATGCAGTTCAAACTGACTGGTGCAGCATTTTTTAAAGCTTTTGAATTCAATAAATTAAGTAGAGAACCCCAGAGAAATGTTAGAGCTGTTGGCCAGATGGCAAGAGCTTTTAGCACTTTTTTTCTGTTGGAAACATAATATCCAACACCAGCTTTGTCAGTTATGGCTGCTAAATTATTCTTACCTCATGCGATAGTGCAACTTGATACCGCTGTCCTCTTTGATGTTGAACTCGTGGCTTGGAGAGTACCAGGTGCCAGTTGCATCATTGTAAAGGGCAAACAAATTATGGCACAATGGAGAAATAGCTAAGAAAGAAGAGAGAAGAAGTAAAAGATAAACACTAACTGCTAAAATTACTAACTGAGGAAGAAAGAGCACCTACATGGCACAGATCAATAACTATGATGAACTAATTAATCAATACACAAATTCACAAAGTCTTACAAATCATTCTTATTTGTATCAACTGTTCTCTCATTTAGATATATATTTTTTAAAGATTTTTCTTAAGCATATTTTTAAGCACAAAGAAACCCAATTCAGTTATATTTTCTTTTTTATATATTTTCAATTTTGATTTTCTATGACATGTTCAGAATCCGGTTTTATTTATTAATTGAATGACTGTACTTATATTTCAAAAGACAATAAATTTAAATGAAGTGAACAATAGAAAAATACAAGAAAAAGGTAAGCAAATTTTGCCAAACAACGCAACCATTTATCAGCTGTTGGAAGATGTTCAGAATATCCGACTGTAAATTAGGCATTGGCCAGTATGAGAATTTGACAGTATAACATTCAGTAAAATTAACCCACTAAATTTTATATTAGTCTTTAGGCGCATAATTTAAAGAATATTAACTCTTGACATGTTGATCCTAAAAAGGTAACACAACGGAACAGAACTGGTTATTTAGCCAGGCTATCTGCTCAGGTAGCAAACCTCCTGTCAACTCTAGTTACTTCAATGTCTGATTACCATATTTTTCGGACTATAAGCCGCTACTTTTTTCCCACGCTTTGAACCATGCAGCTTATATACCGGTGCGGCTTTTCTGTGGATTTCTCTTCGACTGCTAGGGGGCTCTTTAGCAGGAAGTGAATCTTTGGAAGTCAAAATAGGAAATCAAAGAAGAAAGTGCTGATTTTCATTTAGAACAAGCACATGCTAGCAGCAGGCACGACGGGGAAATGTTTTCAAACTCATACCCCTTTATTAAGGAAACAACACGAAGAATTTCATATGATGCAACTTTTAAGTTGAAGGCTATCGATCTGGCAGTATAGCAGATTTATTAAGAATTATAGGAAAACCGAGAACCGAGAGCGGCGGAGACACCAGCGGTTTATAGCCCGGTGTGGCTTATATACGTACATTTCCAGTTTTTTAAAAAAACTTTGTGGGTGCAGCTTATAGTATAGGTGCGCTCTATAGTCCGGAAAATACAGTACTCAGGATAAAGATTGTTGAAAAGATTTGCATTTGAAACCTCAACTTAAACTCAACTTAAGTCACATTTAATCATTCTTCCAGAAATTCTAAAGAAAATGTTTTTTTGTTTTTTTTATTTTTCATCATACCCAAGTAGATAGAAGAACTTGTTTTGATTGGCTTACACCTACTAAAAAAATACAACTTTACTGCATTTCCAGTGTTGCACGGTTTCTTATCAATTTGTTTCAAAATATGTCAAGTTACGCCTTAAAACTATTTAAACATTATAGATTTTTGCATCAGAATTTGAATTTCAGTCTGAGCTCATATTATAGCCCTAAACCTATGAAATGTAACATTTCATAAAGGTCAGGTTATGTAAACCTGATGCTTCATCAGGCTTACAGTTCTAAAAAAGGTAGAACTGAACCAAACAATGAGGAAGTTACTTACTGCACTTCTTGGCAGCAGTGACGCACAGCTCCTCAGCTGTGTAAGTTCCTTTGATGTACTCCAAGTGACGGATTTCTGGGATGTAAAAGTGGATTTCCAGGCCCAAAGTAGAAGCAGGAAGGGAGGAAAATTGGGTCTTCTTACTTTTCCTCAT
Organism: Alfaro cultratus; assembly: GCA_903066825.1. NCBI lineage: Eukaryota > Metazoa > Chordata > Actinopteri > Cyprinodontiformes > Poeciliidae > Alfaro > Alfaro cultratus. Next base: position 2,782 of record CAEFZX010014349.1, on the reverse strand, counting down.
CTTCATACAGAGTTGCCTGCTCAACTCCATCACGAATGAAGCTGTCATTCAGATTCTGAGGACGTGGAGTGAAAAACAAATGATACAAGTCAGACGCAACATTCAAGGCTAATGTAATGGCTATTCTGCAACAAGATTCCTGGCTTTAAACTCTGCATTTCTATTTTATGATTGATTGGATATAACAACAAATGAATCCAAATATTAAAGTCATTATAAACTGATTTATAGTCTTCTCCTGGCTTCTGTTTTTAGTTTGATATCAAGCCTGTCCTGCAGGTTCCTTTCTCTTTACAAGGATGAAAACAAAATAAAAATAAGTAGTCTGTTGTTTCTTCAATAGAGGTCATAATTTTGAATCAAAAATAAAAACAAGAGTTTCACAAGACTGCATCTGGTTATGCTAAAGTATAATCCCTATCCTTCATGCAGTTTTTACCAAACTCCAACAAAGCACATCAAAGAACATGCTTTTTACAAAATAGACACTGAAAATGGGAGGCTGGTCGTGGTTTTGATTAATTTATTAAATCAGGGTGCCAACGAAAACAAATAAACATGTAACAGATTACTATATTTTTATATCCCATTATTGATTTCATCACTACAATAGGATCTAAAGCCATCCTTTCAATCCAAGAACTCAACTTTGAGGTTAGCTTAGTATGAAGTAAAAGTACTTGGTGTGCAATTTGTACAGCTAGATGACCATCCTTCTATTGAGAAAAACTAAAACATGCAGGTAGACATTTTTTTTGTCTCTCTGCACAAAGAAAATGTGCAGAGAGACAGTTGGGATAAGACCAAAACTGCATAGCACACGTTCTCTCAGCAACAAAAAAACAAAGTCTCAGCAGGGGCATTTGCCAGATAGTCCAAAACAAGGAACTAAAAAAATTCCAGGTTCTTGTTAACATACTTGTTAGATTTAGTACATTTTATACTTCTAAACTCTGATTCCCCTGCAACCACCACTCACCTAATTTTACACCCAATGTCGGTAAATTTCCCATGCAGCACATTACTAAATAAATAGCAAGTCAAATTTAGTTCTTTAAATATATTGAGTTTGGTTAAAACATTCATTAGGGCTTGTATGATGGTACAGAATATAAGAAAAAAAAATATAATAAACTCTGAAATACAAGAAGAATCAATAGCACCTTACTCAGTAGAAATGTAACTGGAAAAAGTAAGCTTTGGTTCACACATTTTATCAACTTGTTCTCGCTTGTTCTTCCCAACTAAGCTAAGTAAATGTCTTAAAAGTCTACGAAGCTAAAAGAAAAAGGAGCATTCTTTGTTCTTTTTCATCACAAACTTCAGACAGAAACTGACCAGCTCTCATAAAATGCATGAGAACTGGCCCATCAACCACTACAGATGAATTTCTTCAGAAGAGAATATCTGAGTCATTTTCCTCCCAAACAACAGGTTACTCAACCTGTTACAATATATCACCTCTTCCTTTACCATGTAAATGAACACCAAATACAACCAATGGCTTCAAAAGACCAAGAGGTGCCAAGTTACTTCACGATTATGAGCTTTGGTGTACAGATCATTACAATTACTGGTTTCATTTTTCTTACCAAAATAACAGGAAACAATGTTCAGTCTCTACTAAGCTACACACAGACAATGACACCTGAAAGTTTTCATATGTTGGAAAGAGGTAAGTCAAAACACAGCAACAATTCATTCTATATTCTTGTTTGAAATGTTGACGGTCTTTTTGAAATCAACTGAAAGGAACTACTATTATTACCAGGTAATATGTGCACAGTGCTCTGGAATTGCCTCTTCTCCTTATCAGGCACAGACCTGTTGCCAGGATGTACCAAGATTTTAAAAAGTTACAGTTCCAAAATTGCAAAACCTTAATCTCATAATGTTTCTAAAGTTCACAGTCCTTTTGAAGAGATGGCAGAGAAAACGGTAGGCAGTAAATTCTCTGGCAGGATGGAGCACAATGTAAAGTCAATCCTGTTCCTGCACACTCAAGATCAGCTACAATCAATATATTAATTTATTATTATATGTAAATATTGCCCAAATATTGTTGGGCAATATTTACGTTTGCTCAGAAGATGAACAATCATTGCATGAAAACTAAAATGTGATGGTGTTGAGTTGGTCACAATAGACAACAACAGCTTACTCCGTTATTCACAGAGTAGGGTATTTCTGCTTTAATATTTTAAAATTACTTCCAAATTTGACACAGTTTATCAAAATGAGTATAACTACAAATAAATATTATACCAATAGCTGTAGTATTCAATATGTTGCATTATTTTGATAGCAGCAGGTATATTTGTTGCCACTTGTTCATGTATTAAATAACAATTAGATACAATCACACATTTTCAGGCTCAACGATTACTGACAATTGTGGCTACTTGTTTGCAACTTCAAATAACCAAATACAAAGTTGATTACCCACTAAAAAAATACAGCACTGCTTTAAAAAAGCTTAATTGGCTTAAATTGAAGTTAAATCTAATTTACTACAAGCTTAGGACTATGAGTATAGATACTGCAAACAAAAAATGTTTTAGTGTAGTGCTGGTTAAGCAAATACTACGGTGGCCGACAGGTGCAAATGCGCAGCAAAAGAGAAAACATGCAAACAAAAAAAAGACACGTGCACAAATTAAATGCGGCAAACAAAAAGCAAATAAAATGCAGCAAACAAAAAAGAAAACACCCCCGAATGAAATGCAGCAAACAAAAAGAGAGACGCAAACACCCCCGAATGAAATGCAGCAAACAAAAAGAG